>JAUYWG010000057.1:21152309-21163784 GCA_034779775.1 Enteromius afrohamiltoni
ATATATAAATAAATTCACACACATAATTTAACAGCACTGAATATTTTACATACAAGACAGACTTTCACTTTTATGATTTTTCTTTGTTCTGGGGAGTTTTTTAGCTGTTATCTTCATTTGTGGGATATTTTTCATAATATTTTGATATTGGGATTTTTTTTTTGTCTGTTGTAACAAATAAAGGCACACATGCCAGTGGCCCGGAAGAAATAAAGCCACATAAGGAATGACACAAGGTAAATAATGACTGAATTTTTGTTTTTAGGTGAACTGTTTCTTTAAAAATCAATTAGCCGTCATTGGAAGGCCACAGAATAAAAGTAAAAAAGCCACAAACACCCACTTCCAATTCACCTCCTCCCTCGTAATTACAGCTCACATTATCCATGGGAGACTGGTGGCAAAGGTGCGACTGGGCTTTTACTGCGCTAGCGTGTAATAGAGTGAGGCTGCAGTCGCTAATTAAGGCCATTGTGATTTCTTACAGACATTGATGGGGAGGTGTAATTGGTGGAGTGCAGTCAATCTCTTGGATTTTGCTCAGGGCGCACGGAGACTAGGTAAACCACACATGTGGAGGCCTAGGAGGGGAAAAACCTGTCTTTTGTTAGCCCTTAATTGAGATGCTAATAGATGGGAACATGTCACACCAAGTTCTTGAGACGTGAGGACAGAGAGAAGGAAAGAAAGTGAGAGTAAATGAGCACAAAGGCGGGGGGTGGACGGATGGAGCGCTGCCCCCTGTGGATAGGACACACTGCCCCCTTGTGGTTACTTCTACCAGCACTTTATTTAGCAATATGATGCTACTCTCTCCGCCAATTAACGGCCCATAAACAAAACCGAAAGGTATGACTGGGATATTGAATACTGAACAATAACGCAGAGGTCAATAAGAGCGAATCTCCTTCATTTAAACCCTGAGTGATCGTCACTCTCTGTACTAATATGGCGT
The DNA here is from genome assembly GCA_034779775.1 of Enteromius afrohamiltoni. NCBI lineage: Eukaryota > Metazoa > Chordata > Actinopteri > Cypriniformes > Cyprinidae > Enteromius > Enteromius afrohamiltoni. Next base: position 21,153,265 of record JAUYWG010000057.1, read on the forward strand.
GCTCTCAAGCTCTGCTGGTTTAGGACATTCGTGTTTTGCTTTGCGAATCAGCCGGAAGGTGATCTGAACAAGGACGATGGGGCAGATATTGGGATAAAACGAGGACTGTTCGCTGCAGCCAGTAGCACGATGATGTTCTGGATCAGATCCAGCACGTATTGGATGTTTGACGCGCATGCGCAGTATTGGATTTTAATGGATTTTACATTGACAATGTGTATTATCACAAAGTTGACAATTTATATATTTCTTGTGTTATGCAAGTGAAATTCCTGGAGACATAGCAACTATTCGGTTACGAGAGCCCCCTCTCTCTAGGGAGACTCACTGTATCAGACCATGTGTGAAAAGCAACTAATAAAACTTTTAATTGACCTGACTGAGGCATTTATTAGCGAGGTAAATTGATTGATTTTATTTATTGATATAGAATGATTTATTATTATTATTATTGTTATTATTATTAGACTATTTAAAAAGTTTGTAATAATATTAGAATAATACATAATCTAAACAAACAAAAAAGTTCAGCATTCATTTAATATCCCCAATTAAATTTAAATGAACATGCCGGACTGATGTATTACTTTTACCTTTATGAGCAAAAATTATGGTGTATTTAAGTTATTTTTACTGGAAAAAATAATATGCATGTGATCACACTGGCGCCTCCGTGTAATGTAAACTAACCTGTTTTATATTATAAGTCGTGATGATTTAAGAAGATTAAATTATCAAAACTCGCTGCCGCTGGCCACAAAATAAATACATACCAAACTTGTTCATGCAAAACCTTCGCTGCTGAAATACAGTTTGAATAAACTGCACTAAAATCACATATAATTTGTGTAAGCCTATGAAACACATCGACGTATCTCTGATCCAGTACGTCATCGTGCTACAGGCTGCAGCGAGGACCTCTTGAAAATGAGGACAGAATTTGGTGACGCGCTTCAGCATCTTTCAGGCTAATTATCGTTAACTAAAACTATTAAACTGTTTTTTTTTTGTTATTTAAAGAAAAACTGAACAAATATTGAATATTAGAGAAACAACCAACTGCAAAATTAGTAAACTTGGGAAATAACATAAAAAAATAGAACTGAAATGAAGGTATTATTTAACAAAAATAATAACAGTAGTGTTTTAAAAATACTTCACATTTAACTAAAATTCAAATTTCAAAAATATAAAAAAAAAAAAGCTAATTCAAAATATGAATAAAAAAATATCATTATATAATATTAAAGTAACTCTAATGTTTATGTGCTGAGAAATGTTACTTTAATACAAGTTTGCCAGATTTGTAGATCTGCCAAGCAGAGTAAAAAAAAACTTCTTGCTCTCGTTTTGGCACTGGTCTATTATTAATATTCTTTGCTTTGAACTTTTTATCCCTATGGTGAAACTCAATGAACTTTGCATGCATGAAGGGTCCGTGGCTAATTGCATTTTGTGTAATTATGGGATGGATGGAAAGGATGGTTGCCTAGCAACTAGATGGTTAAATTCACAATATTCCACTCCGTTTGAGCTAAAGACTTTAAATATCACACATATGTCTCTCTTCTCATGGGGAACAAATCTGCGCCAAGGAGCCATATTTTTCCACATGTAATTTTCTCTCAGTACTGTATATTTTATAAAGCACTCATCAGTTTTGAGAACATGCAACTGTGAATGCAGCTCAATAGACCAGAAAACCTAGCTTGTGTTAACCTAATATCATTCTTTCCCCAATTCTTATATCAGTAAGATCATTTCATACAGTATACGTAGCCTACAGTACTTCTACAGCAATTTCTTACTATCCAAAATGTCTGACAAGTTCAAAACTAAAAATACCAACTTAATGTGTAAAATTGTACATTGTGCCAAGTAATAGAACATTCGTATTGGAGTGAAAATTTTACTCCCCAGGCTAAAACCTTGGCTGGTAAAAGCAAGTTGGTCACTCTATGAAATGACTGCGGATGGTTTTACATATTTACAAGATTTTTGCAAAATTTTCTCTGAAAGTGCAAGTCATTTGCATTTTGCAATGTCAAGCGAAAATAACACATTTTAAGATATGCTGGTATATAATTATGACTTCAGAAAGGTAACAGGGTTAACAGTTTTAGTTTAATTTGACATTACAAGCCTTGTGCAGCTACAACATGCTTCTTAGAAAGACAATTCTAATTATTATCTACTTTTCACAAATAAATTGTAAGAAAAAAGTGTGTATACACACACACCAAGGGGGAAAAAATACTGTAGTTTGCACAAACATTAGGCAACACAACTGTTTTCTACATATATTATAATAAGAAATGTTTCAGATCATGTAACACTGGAGTAATAAGTGCTTATAATACTGCTTTGCACCAGAGGGGTAACTCAGAATTTAAAATGCCGCTCATGCAGTGTGTAACACAGCTCTAAGTGACTGAAAACATCCTGGGGTGCGTTTTCCAAAAGCATGGTTAGCTCACTATGGTCGCAATTTCCGTCATTACCAGCATAGTTCAACGATTCTGTGTTTCCCGAAAGCATAGTTCAAACAACAATCGCAGTCAACGTCAAAAACGTACGTGGTTAGAACTACAGTTTTCGACCTGTGGTTATAAGCAAAGTTTCTTGTTAGTAAGATATATGTGCTTTAATAAAGATGCTCTTTGGCATCTATACTATCTTTTTTTTCTATTCTATCTAAATATAAAAAGCGATTTAATGATGTATTTTTGCACGTCCATTCTAAACGCTGTGTTTGAAAAGTGAGCATGTGCATAAATGGCTAAGGGAACCCCGGAGTATGACATTAGAGGGAACCCGCGATGATTCAAAGATCAGATAAAGCAAAATGACAGTGAACAAAAATAATAAAGTAGTCAATACGTGTCATGTTCAATAGTTTTAGTGCCACCAAAAAAATATAACTATGGGAATAAAGTCGTGATATTACAAGAATAAAGGTTGAAACTACGAGAATAAAGTTTTAATATTATGAGATTAATTCGAAATATAATATTTAGTATTGTGCACTTGTAAATGACCCGGATTGAGAGAAAGCCACCGGATATAGGCATAATTGAATATTGTTGCGTCCAAGCTGAGATATTACGACTTAATCACGTAGTTTTAGATTTATTTATTTTTGGTGGCACTAAAACTCTGTCGTACAATACAGCAGCATCTTGGAGATCTTTAATCGGTGAAATAGCAGAAGTTATTCCTCCACCACATGCGCGTGACGTCATTAACAATGGCCCTATGTTGTTGAACTTATGTGATTCAAACGACAGAGATGCGATAGTGTTCGGGAAACAGTCGTGTGTAGATAGTTCGTTTACAAAACAATGCATCGTACTATGGTGGTTTATCAGCGAGTTACATCGTCGTTTGGGACACACACCCCTGCAAAGTTTTAAATCTGAAAGTGCACCATAAAGTTATTGTCTCTCAAAAGAAAGTACACTCTGAATCATTAAAATAAGTCCTTTTTAAAACGAATCCTAAGCTGCATAATTAGCATATTGCCCGCCCCCTTGTTGGTCTTTTCGCGTGGCAAAATAAAATATGAACCTTCCATTAACCATAATAGGGACACTTTAAAATAGTTACAATATTATTGCTTTAAAATAAATGCAGACACTGTGAATTAGAGACTCAAAAACATAAAAAAATCTTAGCAACCCCAAACTTTAACAGTACTATTAAAAGAACCGTATGTAGAATTGACATCTTGTGGTTGAACTAGGTATTGCAGTTCACATTCAAAATACTGGAGAGGGGTTTTTCACCAGGCCCCTCCTTCTCAGACTTGACACACACTCAGGTTGTCACGATTGACGACACCAACAGGAACAAACGCACATGACAATGAATTAAATGAAATACACTGTATTTTCTGCCAAGCAGGCAACCTTGAAGCTGAAATACTACTGACTTCGTGTTTGGGAGATAGATGGAGGGTGGAGCTTCAGACCAAAACAAAACATGACAACATAAACATCAGTTGAGCTTTTTAAACGAGAATATCCAGGCTGTACTACTACTGTCAGTGATATGAGTTCTTTTAATTAACATGTTTTCTTAATGCCTGTTGAACATAACAGAGACATTTTATGATTATTACAATACATTTCTTACATACGGTTCCTTTAACACACAGTAAAAGCTGACATTAGCTATGGCTGTAAAAGTAATTTAACTGTACACAAAGTGGAATCATATTCAGCACTGCTGCCCCACAACAGATACAGAAGCCCTCAAAATATAGTGCTAACACCAGGCGCTATAATCCTAAAAAAAACAAAAAAAAACACCCACAGTTTTCATTCCACCTTTGCAGAAACGTTTTATGGTGACATCAAACCTTCCCTTAAGCAACACTGACTGGCCCCCAACCCAAAATCAGAGTCCCTCATCTCCAGCATCTTCAGCCCCCCTTCTCCGTGCTCCCTCTCCCGTCCCTCACTCATAATGAACCCAGCTGCCAGTCAGACCAGGCTTTATCAACCCCTTGCCTTCTGACACTCATTTCATTGTGGCTAGGGGTCAACAGCTGATTAGAACACCGGTGAGGCGGCACTCTACAGACGACCTTCGACCCCAGGCAGCCTCTCTGTTTGGGCAGCGGGCCAATAGGAGGCAGTGCGGCCTCCCTTGTTGCCATGGAGACAGGGCCTGCCAAAGCGCAGATGGCTCGGCAGGGGGTGGAGTGGGTGGAGAGAGAGAGAGAGAGAGCAGACAATGGAGGATGGAGCGAATAAATGAGAGAGAGAGAGATAGAGAAAGGGGAAACGCAGTTAAAAAGTGGCCAGTAGAGGGAACAGAAACACAATGAGAAATGCAGAGCCTCGTGCAGCTAAAAGCTTCTTTGACAGCATGCAGCCTTTAGAAACTCTTGTCTTATTCATTTGTGCAGCTAGAATAGAGTGCTGCAGGACCTACTCAGTGCTTGTCCTATTGAAATTGACTTTGCAGGCTATATGTTCGGACTCCCAGAGACCCCAGGATATACGTCAAAAAAAAAAAAGGATTCTTTTCAACTCAAATTCTTTTAACAAGTTCCTATGACCTTATCAATCAAATTTGTATCAGTATTTTTGATAACAGTGACATTTCTGTATCCAGTATAGTCAATTTTGCTTATCTTTGACCAAAGCAAGAAAATACAATACATTACATATTAGTGCTGTCAAACAAAAATATACAAATATCAATGCTGTCAAACTATTAATTGTATTAATTAATCGCATACAAAATAAAGGTTTTGCTTGCAAAATATATGTGTTCTGTGTATATTTATGTATATATAAATACACACACAAACAATATATATTTTGAAATATTTGCATGTATTTACATATAGATTTAGATTTAAATCATTTATATTATAAATATTTAATATTTAAACATCTGAAAAAGATCATCATATGTGTGTGTTTGTATATCTGTGTTTGTATTTATATATACATAATAAATATACATTTCCCCATACATATATTATGTAAAGTTGTGATGAATCACAATTTATCAATAATTTGACAGCACTTATACACACACACACACATACACACATATATATATATATATATATATATATATATATATATATACACACATATATATATATATATATATATATATATATATATATTTAGGACAGATCTTGAACATTACAAACAGAACATGAGGGTTAATAAGTGACCTACCATTAAAAAGCAAAACTAGTAGTTTACAGTTTAATTTTGAAGTATTTTGATCCTACTTTTCTATGAACATGAATTTTACCATGCAACAAGTCAAGCAAAAAATGATCCATTTTCCAAGGGGGAAAAAACATTTCTTCATGCCCTATTTTTATGAAACAGAACTATTTTAGAGGGCCATAGAGTGGCTCTCAATTCCAGTCATTGACAGAACCCTTGAAATGAAATTTCAGGGCAAGAAAACAAAGCAATTAAAGATTCTCTTAAGAAAAAAGGCTGCCAAAGCAATAAGAATCAAAAGGCTTTCATAAAACAGGACAAATATATGACTTTACTGTGCAAATTCGTACAGCTTATATGGGATAAAATATGTTAACCAATCAGCACCTAAGACTAAAACGGTGTATAATTTTAAATATTAGGGTCTGATTTTTAAAGCAGGAAGCTGATCAGAAAGTCAGAGGCCAATGGTGCAGACCACTGGGAGTCATCATCAGCTGGAGCCAGCGCTGCGTGAAAAAACAAATCGCACCCATATGCTTTTCCCGCTCTGAGGCCCGTGCCCGCTTTTCTTATCCCCTGGGTCCCAACACTGTGTGCTCCTTCATTTAGACACTTCAGTGAACCGGACTCAATAGTAATGATGGTCTAATGCAGAGTCTGGATCCAATTTTATATAAATGATTATAATTTTATAAATATACTTGAAAAGAGTCCAAATCAATGATGTATTTATCACTCTTCACTCATGCCTGAGCACTCAGTTTTGAAGGCATGCTGAATGAAATTCATTTCCTGTAATTTGCTATCTCGGCAACTGATAGAAAGATTGCATTTATATAATTTTTTTGAAATCAGCTGTATCCCTCTTCTTCATTTTTTATTTATCTAAATTTCCATAGTTAAATTGTTAAGATTCTTATCTTATTTGTGACTTTGGGGTCAGTAAAAAAGCGGCCTGCGTGCAGAAAAAAAATCCATATTGTCAAGCCCTGGTTCCCGTTGATCTCCAAATCAGTCTCTATTCTGCAACACAACTTCTTAATATGCCTCTAAAATAAGCATTTTGATTGTGAACAGCGAGGACTTCATTTGCAAGCATGTGTGAATGTGTCTACGAGCAGCGCTGTCCAGTGAGAACCATCCCTTCTTCAAGAATCAGTTGCTGAGATACCGAATGCACCATATCACAGGAAAAGATATTGGATATTGTGTTCAGCATTTGTTCAAAATGGAGGGCTGAGGCAAAAGCGAAGAGTGACTCCGCCGTTCATTTGGGCTCTTTTGATGTAGAAAGAGGCTGCAGAAAACCCTCGCTATCAACACAAAAAGCAGCCGAGATCTGATGCGAGGTGCAAAGAGAGAAGAAAGGACACTGGGACGATGGGCCGGTCAAGGTCATGTCATCAATAGTCAAATGTGTCTAATGCGACACTGTACGGAATGTGTTCGAGCTTCGGTGAGGTACAGAACGCACAGCTGCTAATTTCATCTGTGGATGGATCTGAGGGAATGAGAAGAGAAATGGCCCAAAAAAACACAAGTATGATCATACACAAGGTGGGGGGAGGGTTTTGAAGGAAGAAAATGAGACTACAGGGGTACGATAGGGAAGAACCACAGTCAGTTTCTCTGCTTCTATTGTTCTAACAGGCTTTGGCTTCGACGGAAAGGGTGGGGTTGTTAGTGTGAAGCGCATGCAGGTTTGTAATGCATTGCACCACGAGACCAAGAAACCTAAATTTTCGGCTTGACAACAGAGCCGTTCTGCTATTAGAGAAAAATATATGCATAATGCAGATGGCAGCATTCACATTCGGTGCCGAAAAGCTTTGAACCTCCTCGTGCACGGATTTGAAGGCTCCCTTTTCCAAGCTGTCTACGAGACAAATAGAATTACTATTTCATGTGTAAGATTATATTTCCCTGCTTTGCAGAAAACCTGTTTCATCTGGCATTGATTCGCAGGTTATCAAACAGAGCAAGAACCGTTGAGGGCTGTAATCCTCAACACCTGTCCCTTCTTACTGTCCGCTTGGGGAACAGAGGTGTGGGCATACCATTATACGAGGGTACGGGCGATGCAAACAGCTTTTGTTTTCTAAAGCAGCAGTTGTCAAACGGAGGATTGCAGGTCTGTTCTGATAAGGTTGTGGACAGGAGGGAAAATACCATTCTAAGCCTGCTGCATTAAAGCGCCTCATGGAAGTGAAGAAATTAATACTATCACACTGATATTCTAATACTCAACAACAATAACAGTAGTAATGATACTACTTATAATACATTGAAATAAAATAATTAAAAAATTATAATAAAATAATTAAAATATGTGTGTGTGTGTGTGTATACATACACATATTAAAAAAAGTTCACATATTAATAAATGATCACATATGACATTAATAAAACTACTCAGTAAATTGTTTTAAAAGTAGATAAAAATGGGTTTAATACTAATTATTTTAATAATTCAAATTATTATTATTTATTTATTTTTTATTACTTTATTATTTATTTTCTTATTTTATATTTATATATATATATATATATATATATATGTGTATAAATAAAGTGCTGAGATCCCAAAAATGATCCATGATGTCAATAATACTTCACAACAATCAATATTTTTATACTTTTTTTTTATTTTATACTTTTAATGTTTGATGTCCAATGACTAAATATAAAATGATCAAAAATCTTCTAAAGCCATAAAATTGCCTACATTTGAGGAACAAACTACAGTTTATTTATAAATTCTTATATGCCTTCATACTTACGCAGCATTTTTTTCTTATATAAATCACAATACATAAAAACAAATTCAAAAATATATTGCTAATATAGGTTTTTAAATCCATTTGCATATATACACATTTTAAATAAGTTAATAGTAAAGTTTTTTTTTATTTTATGCTCCCTCATATTTTTTGCTTTTCTATACAAATGTTTAAATGTGTTAAAGAGTGCTGAGATCCTATGTCAATAACATTTTCAAGGATTTTGTGACTTGATGTCCAATGTAATATCTGGATCCTGAAGCCAAACTCGTTTTGAACCACTGATCCATAAACTGATCACTTAAGGGTTGTTTGAGAGAGATGAAAGGGTGGTAGAGGGATACCTTCTGATACTCCTCCTTGGAGCGCAGTGCCTGGTCGAGCTGCTCCTGCGTGTGAGCATAGATGGCTGATCGATAGGTCGTCCCAACATCGTTGCCTTGTCGCATTCCTGTCAAAAAAAAAAATGCAGATACGTGAATGTTAAAATGTTTGAGGATCTGGTTACAGCACAAATGCAAATAGGTAAACTCCTTGATATATTCAATGTTAAAATCTATAAATCTATCTATATAGACATATAGTATATATATATATATATATATATATATATATATATATATATCTATAGTCGTGTCACCGTGATGTAATGCACTTCAATCCAAAATTAGCATGTATTAGTACTTTAGTCTCTCGGGAAACAAACTCCCAATCAATCAGATATGAAATCTTGGGAAGAGTGCTGTTTTAATTAAAGCTCTGTTATATCTGTTCTTGATCCAGATATGACTTCATAGATCCTGCATAGATATTTTTGTTGGATGGGAAGAGGGCATATGCATATCATGTGCGTTATTTTAAACACAGCTGCAAAACTTTAAATTACTTCAACCAAACCGTAATGATTTCAGTATGAACATATATAAGAATGAGCTGAGTGTTAGTCATCACCACAGACACAATCAGGGCATTATACAGGCCATCTCCATCAGTCTGAATGTGATTGGATGGTTGAGACACTTTAATCTCTGATCTGAATTCTCTGTTCATGATTGCAGCCACTCAAACTGTTGCCTCTCCTCTTTGTGAATTCATGATGGGCCTCTCGTACCTCTCAAACTACTGGAACTTAAGACTGTATTAAGTTAAAGGGCTGCTCTTTTTACAGGCTTTTAAATAGCTTTTTGTGCTTAGCCTTTTTAATGAACACTGTGCTAAGCAAAATTTACTGTGTACATCACGGGTAGGCAACGTCGGTCCTGGAGTGCCAATGTCCTATAGAGTTTAGCTCCAACCTGGGAAAAAAAAACTCACCTGCCTGTAGCCTTGAAGACTTTGATTAGCTTGTTCAGGTGTGTTTGATTAGTGTTGGAGCTAAACTCTACAGGACATTGGCACTCCAGGACCGATGTTGCCTACCCCTGGTGTACAGTATTGGCTTTCAACTAATAATGAACTAAATATGATCCTAAAAGGGAGAATTTACACAAAAAAGGACATTTTTCTTATTTACTCAAAACCTTTCTTCTGTGAAACTTAAAAGACAGCTCCAAAATGACAAAAAAATAAAATTGTAACTTTTTTAATTGTTTAATTTATTATTGGCTAAATTAAAAATCTTTCTTTTTAAAATATTCATGCGACATCATGGCAAAATAAAAATTTAAATACATAATAGTCAAAAATGTAGCGCTAATCTAAATTTAAATACATCAATACATAAGTTAATATATTATTAGTTTAATATATATTTCCTTGTATTTTTGGCCACTGTATAAATGCTTCCTTTATTATATATACATATATTTAGTTAGTGCTATCAAACAATTAGTCGCAATTAATCCCATCCAAAGTAAAAATATGTGTACATAATATTTGCATGTTTTGTATATTTACTGTATGTATGTGTGTGTGTATAATATATATTATATATTTATAAAAAGACACACACATACAGTACATATTTTTTTAATATTTGCATAAATGTACATGTATACATTTATATTCATGCAGGTTATATTATATATATAAATAAATA
>JAUYWG010000057.1:21171613-21188968 GCA_034779775.1 Enteromius afrohamiltoni
TTCTAAACAGCAAATAATAAGAGCATACAGGATTGAAATGACATGAGGGTGTCTATATAATGACAGAATTGTATTTTATATATAACTATTCCCTTCCAATTATAGTCTTAGATTCTGCAATGTGCATTACCATTTAAAAGTATGGATTAGTAAGATGATTTGGTTATACATTCATTTCATTTAAAGCATCAAGGATGTAGTTAATTTAAACAAATCAGCATATTATCCTTATTTTTAAAGGATCATCCGACACTAAAGAATAATGGCTGCGGAAATTTTTTTGCTTTGCATCACAAAAAATGAAAAATATTTTATAACATACAAATCATAATATTACTGTATTTATAATAAAATAAATGCAGCCTCAGTGAGCAAAAGAAAAAGAATAAAAAATCTTACCAACCCCAAACTTTTGCATGTTAGTGTTTAAATGTTTATCTGACTTTTCTTGAGCGAATTCTCTTTGCTGTGTGTTTTTGTGAGTTCTGCTGGGACCGAGTCTCCTCTAGCGCCTTCCCACTGGTGTTAAATCAACCCCTAAAATTTAAAGCTCTGTATTTTAGCTATGAATTTACAATCCCATAAAACTAAAGACTCCTCCATCATGCATTTACTCAAGGCCAATAAAAACATATCAACCACCATAAAACTAACACCCGCTGTAAGCATTTATTACCAAATGATACTTTCCCCTCTATAACAGTTAAAATAAATTAAAGGGTAACTAGTATATCGGATATTATCTACCACAACGTCCCATGGGTGAAAAGTAATTCAATTGTTTAAAAAAGAAATACGTACACGACTGTCTGCTTGACCAGATTTTTCTGATTTACAAGCTGGTGTGGAAAAGTGAGCATAAGGCACATAATGGAGAATCTAGAATCTGGAGCTCAATTACAGCGGCCCGTTGGGACCCCCGAACGCCAAGACTATAAGATGACGCTTTCACACGGGGGACGTCAATGTTCAGTAAATGAGGGTGAGCGTTGTGTGTATCGTCTTGAAGGAAGAAAAGGAACATTTTCATAGAGTCAAAGGTAAAAGTTAGCTTTTATTGCTCTCAGCAAGGGGGCTGTGATTTGCAAAGCCGCACACATACGTTGAATATTATTTTATTTGTATACAAGGCCCTGTGATAAAACAGCCATTTAATTCCTGTCTGCCATGATGAATTACACAGTTTGAGGCCTAAATAAGGGAAAAAAAGGAAGCTGAACAAATGCATTTATTAAAGAGATCCTAATCAGCAGTCTGCAATTAATCGCACACCCCTTCTCTTTATTTTCCTCGTCCTTTTGCAGTTTTGGTTTTGCACTTCATGAGGGGGGACTAATTACCTTCCACTGCCAGTCGTCTTAGCTGGATCTACCCCCATGTCGATGACACATATCTCTCGGCTCGGATCACTTACCGAATAAGACCATCTGCAATCCCTCTGGGAACGGTGGCACTGTCCTGTTACCATTCACGTCGTGCTTAGCTGCAGGACACAGGGGAAACAATGGAGAGAATGCCCTTATAAATCAACACAATGTCAACAGGATTTCATAATGTGCTCTTCTCAACACAACTCACTGTAGGAAAGAAACTCCCAGGAGGACAGTGGCTCTATTCCTACGCAGCTCATTAAGTTCAGCCCTTACGTTTTGGGTTGATACCTTTATCTTTTGCTTTTGGAGCGCCAGGAAGACAGGGAAAGGACATAGGGAAGGTCGAACGAGTCATTTTTATCAAGGAAGGTCGAATGATGGTCTTTTATTCCAACGCATTGTGGATTTTTCAGGGAGGAGGGGAACGACACCTGGCCGGATTAATGTATGTCAATGCGACGGTTTAACATGTGACAGGGATACAGATGGGCTGAGGCATGGAAAACCGTTGCGTGGATTAGAATAAATAGAGGTCACCGAGTTCCACATCTGGGCGCAGCCATGCCAGAGCTTCGACATGCACGTACTGTATGAGTATGTTGCCATGGCAGCAGGGCATGCCAATACAGCCAGATGGATGGTAGACCTACATGCCATGCAGCAGTTCACTGCATCACTCTTTGCAAACGGGTGGTTAAACCACTCAGTTTGAATTATGGGAAAAGCTTTAAATGCTAACTTAATTATGCGCCACAGGATTTGCGTTCTCAGAATAAATGTTAAATAAATAAATATTCAACCAATTATTAAATATCTTCCTGTTAAATAAAAAGAATACTCAGTTCATTGTTGATTTTGTTAAATGAATAAATGCTCAGTCCATTATTGGCTCTTTTTTCCTGTTAAACAATGTTTAGTCCATTACGGATTTTTTTTCTGTGAAATAAAAAAAAACAAATGTTCAGCCCATTATTGACTACTTTTTAATAAATTAAATGCAAAAAGTAAAAGTTCCATCCATTTTTTTAAATTAATACATAAATAAACAGAATGAATGAACAGTCCAATACTGACTTTGTTTTATGGTAACACTTTACAATAAGGGGTCTTTTTTTATAACATTAATTAAATGTATTACTTAACAAGAAAAAAAAAAAACAATTTATTACAGTATTTATTAATCTTTGTTAATATTAGTTAAAGATATTGTATGTAGGATTGACACCGAGTGGTTGAACTAGGTATTGCAGTCCAAATTCAAAATACTGGAGAGGGTTTTTTCACCAGGCCCCTCCTTCTCAGACTTGACACACACTCAGGTTGTCACGATTGACGACACCAACAGGAACGAACGCACATGACAATGAATTAAATGAAATGCACTGTATTTTCTGCCAAGCAGGCAACCTGGATGCCGAAACACTACTGACTTCATGATTGGGAGATAGATGGAGGGTGGAGCTTCAGACCAAAACAAAACATGACAACATAAACATCAGTTGAGCTTTTTAAACGAGAATATCCAGGCTGTACTACTACTGTCAGTGATATGAGTTCTTTTAATTAACATGTTTTCTTAATGCCTGTTGAGCATAACAGAAACATTTTATGATTATTACAATACATTTCTTAAGGTACCTTTAATAAAAATACAACTATTCATTGTTAGTTCATGTTCGCTTTTACAGTGCATTAACTAATGTTAACTTGTGATAATGCATTAGTAAATGCAAACTGAATGAAATTAGTATTAAGTAAGGTTAAGGTTACTGTAAAAGTATTGTTCGTTATTAGCTCATGTTAACTAATGTTGTAAACTAATGAACATTATTGTAAAGTGTTAACTATTTTACAGTCATATCCTCTTTTTAGTGTGACTTATCTATAAAATTTGTTTGCATCCAAACGCAGGGGTGTTTCACAAGAGGCTTCCTGAAACGAGGCTGTGATGAATAATAATTAAAATAAAAATCCTGGGTGAAAATTTTCTTTTGGCACAGTAAACCTTTCCATTTTAGAATTAAAATGGCACTTGAACAATACAGTGAAAGAGAGGCTTTCTGTGGAGGCCACAGCTCTAATCTAATCTGTGTAAGTGGACTGAAGAGAAGCATTAGAACAGACTTCATTAAATCACTTTAACATTCAGTCGGTGCTGATCTGCTTCAACCGCTCAAAACTCTCTTACACCATTTATACACTGAGCAAAAATTCCATGTAGTCTCTTAATTCAACATCAGTTGACAAAAAAAGACAAAATACTGCTTGTGTGATAATTCTAAAAGTAATTATATGGACTTTATTTGGACTTTATCATTGACCAATGGTTTATGTTTCTTTTTTGATTGCAAATACATAAAGCTACATACAGCTTTTTTACTGTATATAATGTGTAAAAAGGCAATGAAATGAGAACCTGTTTATTTGTCACACTTGCGATAGACACGTAACACACATTGCATTATGGGATACAGTATTCCTGTACAGTACGACTGCATACTACACAATGTCATAAGTGAGGTGCATATACAAAAAATGTATATGCACAGATACACACTTTTTTTTTTAAAGCAAGCCATTCAGATCAGCCACCATATGTATCTCAGGCCCGGTCTGCAGTGTATACGGATAGAGTGGAATAGTGATATTGATCTGCAGTGCGTCATTCAGGGAAAAAAGTAGCTTCCTTTACAATAAGGAATTGAGGGTTGGGTCGGTGGCTGCACTTTTGCCTTTCAGTGTGAGAGGAGTGACCAGACCACTGCCCACGCTGAGCTACAGAGCTTTCTATTACCCTCTCACCACGCTCCTGCTCTCTAATGGCCAGCACTCACCTTAGCTGTATTTCAATGCTATAGTGTATGGTTACACCTCAGTCCATTCCATCATGTTGAATCCAAAGCACTCAGCTCTCTGTGTGACCTCAGAACACAAACCCTGAGACTGACTGGTGCTTGTAGGCAGATCTTTTGAAAAAAAATGTAATCAAAAATATATGAACATGCATGCAATTACTCAATAATCAAAATCAGAATGATTAACTAATGAATTATTCAGACCCATATAGTTCAAATGATTCACGGCAAAGAATGAAAACTCAAAACTGCAGTTTGTGCGTGTCATTTTCAGACATTTTTACTGTACACAAGATCTATATATCTATCCTCTCTATAAAAGAGAATTATATACTATGTATTATATATATATATATATATATATATATATATATACACACACACTACATGCATACATACTGTACTAATATGTACTACATAACAAATATATATATATATATATATATATAATAAAATTACAATTACAAATTAAAAATGTAAGAACAAATAAAAATAGATATATTATTCTTAAATATGTAAACTATATTTAATTAAAAAAAGTATATTTATTAGTTATTTATTTTTACTATACTATATGTATATAGGCTATATACAAACTACATTTATATACATTAAATGATATCCAAAATAAACAAACAACAATTCTAGTATAGATAAATAATGATTAAATAACAAAACAATGGAATTATTTTTTGAAGTGAGTTTCCTAGTGCTGACAGAAAAGTGTTGACAGTAAGGCCTTAAACCTGCATTATAGAGAAGCGCAGCCGAGGAAAGCAGCAAGCTGGCATGCGTGTTTATGCACGAACCCCTCATTATATCCAACCAAGAGAGCAGGAGAGATCTGCCTGCAGAATGACAAGGAAACCAGCACAAGGAGTCCTCCCCGTTCTTCCAGTTCATCCCTCACTGCAGTGTGTAAAAAAGCACAACCACACCAAGGCCTTTTCTCCGCCGTGGCTAATGCCCACCTACCACATCTCACTACTTTCATTATCTTAACACAGAGCCGGTAATTGCCGTCTTTCTGGAACAACAGAAGCATATTCATTAATGGTCGGACACCCCCCACAGTCAGATAAACAATCTAAATGTAAATGTCAGCAGGCAAAGACAATGAGTCGAGACAGAATATTAATGGCTCAAATCTAAGCGTGGCACGCTTTCCTCTCAGGCGAAGAGGTTTGGGGGGGGAGAAAGACACAGTGGAGGGGGAGGGGGGTATTATGAAACATTTTCTCCATCCTTCCCTCTTCGCTTAAACCCCCCACCCGCCCCCCTTCCCTGTTAATCCAGTGCCATGTGCCAAAGTATTCCCTGCCACCCTGGTCCTTTGATTCGCCCCTCCCACAACATCATTGAAATTCATATATGTATAGTGCTTTACATTTTATTAATTTTTACTGATCACAAGCTCTTTTGGCTTTTCCGAAAAAAGCAGGCCTTCCTTAATGGCTCAAGAAAGAAAAAGAACATCTATTGGCTCTCAAAATTAATTTTTCAAATTCAAGTATGAATACAGAGACGTGCTTAGATAATTTATTCATCAAAACCAAGAAAATTATTAGCACAAAAACATCTTTTTGGCACTGCCTAATTATCTTGTTCTCAACAAACAGAGAAAATAAATTATTCTCACTCAAGCTTTCGGTGAGGTGGATTTCATCTAATAATTAACACCTGCAGAAGAAACAGAAGCATGCATTTGTTCATTAAATTTTCTTTGCGTATGCACACCTCAAGCGTTCTTCTAGACGAAAGTTTATGCAGAGACAACTTCATATGTGCGGATCGTTTCTGCTCAGTAGGTTTTTTGACAGAAAAGTTTTGCACAAAAAGAAAGGCTCCCAAAAGCATTTTCATGAATAACCATAACTTCACTGACATGTAAATCTAACATTTATAAGGATGGAGAACGGTATTACGCATTGGGTGTCTAATAAGCAAGACAGCGCCATGACAGTCCCACCCCCGAAGCAAACATTTCCGCTCTCTTAGACTGTTCTGTCCGGGTTTTGGATGAATAACTAGGCTGCCTAGGAGCCCTTTTCATAAAGCCGAAAAATCTGTCGGAATAATGAGGCTAATCACAGGAAAGTCTTTATCTGTGCTGGCATTTGCACTCTCTGCCAGCCAATGCCATTCCTCCGCAGCGCTCTTCGAGTTAGTGCTGCTCTATTTCCGCTCTGAACACCATAGCTATAAATATTCTATTAAATATGTAGAGCTCCTTAAAGAAAAGCCAACTTGGACTGTCAGACAAATATCAAGCGGTGTTTAAGTCACCATTATTTTTGATCACCAGTATAATTTGGTACTGTCACTTTAAGCTCGTTTTGCCCAACATTTGGGATAAACAAAGAAAGAAAAATCCCCATCGCCAAAAATGAACATATTTTATCAAATACATACATATACATGTGTGTATGTGTGTACAATATACAGAATAGGTATATATATATATATATATACACACAGACATACACATTGTCAATATATTTTATACATTATTTAATTTTGAAATAATTAATAAAGCTATTTATTAGGTTCCTCTTTTTATGATGCAAATACTTTTTCGAACTTCAAATAAATGCATTCTAAACGTAATCCAACAGGGGCTCAATTATTTTAAATATCATCTTTCAAAACCCCCATGATCTGAGAGATGGCATAAAATCCATCATCGTGAAGGGATCAATCTGGGGTCTGATTCTGTGATATAAAGAATGAGGCTAGTGTCGGCTGAATCTGCTCTCATCTGGCCAGATTGTAAGATACAGCAGTGCGATGCTGTATTAATCTATAATAGATAGAGTATTGAGTGATCCAGTGGCTGAAAATTCAAACTAGCAGCATAATATACCCACCCTCTTGCTTTGAAGATCCTGCAGGCATGGCTACACTCATTTACAACCATGTGCATAGCTCTCGGTTTCCTTCATCAGGTCTCCATTGATCTATCCCAGCCCTACCCCCACAGCAAACACTGGCTGAAGACTACGCCACTCACATTAGTACTCCTCTCTATTAGCTCTCATCAAGTGGAGCAACCACCTAAAAGTGATAAGTTATCAACATTTCTAATACTGTAACGGTATTTTGGTTAAATGGTTCTCTCTCTCATTCAGATGAACAGATTTTTAAGTGATTCAGGCACGTGCCAAGTTGTCAGCGTGATGCTCTTCTGAGAGGCAAGACCTAGTGACAAAAAACTGCCAGGACAAATGTTTCCGGGCTGAGGCTCATTGATTATTCTGTGGTGACTTTAATGAAGGAGGAAGATGTGGTCAAACACCCAATAACATTTTGGGCTGTGTCCCAGCAGTGGAACTAGCTGCCAGAAAGGACTGCCAGTAATAAGTCAATAGTATTCCCCTACGAATAACAAACAAACAAAAACACTATTCTTCCATCGCTACTGCAATCAGATGGTTGACATATGACAGTTAAACAAGTATGTGACATGAAGTCCTCAAACATAATCATGGGTCAGTGATGCTCTTCTACGGAGCAGAATTTAATCAGAATACACAACAACTGCGTAATATGAATCATTAATGGAAACAAATGTTTAGTTAAAAAACCACAAAGTGTAGTTAAAATATCGCCTCTTTTTTCTATGCATATCGTAAAAATAAGTGACCACAGGCGTATGTTGGTTCTTTACAATATCAAGAACCATTTTGTAAATAATTGGCTTCAGATTTGAAACATATATTATAAATGCATATCTAATATTTTGTATCAACACATAACCATTTGGGGTTTATTGAAAGAAAATAACTGAAAGGCACTCTTTTTCTCGAGCACTGGACACACATTTTGACCGACTAAAATTCTACGCCATTACAGTCAACTTAAGTAATGAATATGACAAGACAAAACTATGACAAAACAAGAAAAACTGTAAAATTAACACAGGAATGAGTGATGGATTTGAAAGACTGAATAATGCTTGCTCAAGCAACTTCAAAGATCACTCCAGCAGAGAGGTGTGTATGTGTGTGTGTGTGTGTGTGTGTGTGTGTGTCGAAAGGAGAATGTAAAAAGGACAAGCCACAGTGCAGCTCTCAGCGCTTTTGTTTTCTTCCATTGTGTGGTGAAGAGCGTCTGTGAAAAGCGATTGGAAATGGTTGTGCAGAGGGGATCAGGCTATAGCGAGTGATGTGTGTGCAAGGCGATATGCTATCTCAGCCGCGCAACTCTCCCTCCCCCTTCCAATAGCTTCCTCCATGCCTGCAGATTAGCAGGCCCATGAGGCCTGGGAGTCAGAGTGCACACGCAGCCAGACGACAGCCCCACAACTTGGGAAGCGTGTGCCTCGCCTCGCCCCTCCCCCTCCAGAGTCTCTCTCCATCCCCATCCTGACTGCCTCTATTCAGAGTGACAGTGATGAATGGGCATGCTAGGCTAATGGTGGTCTGCGACTGATTGGAGCAGCCTCCTTTCTTTTTAATAACAGACCCAGTGGCCGTCATCAGCTGCATCATTTCTTCACAACGACCGTTAGCACCATTACGGCTATTGTGAGCCATAATAGCAATTATCTTAGAAGAGTGAGAGCGCCTTGATGCAGGGAACAGCCATTACGATCTGAGAGTGCTACGCCGGAGACTTCTGAGTGGCAAACACAAACAGCAGGTAAACGTTAAGAGAAATTAGGTGAAATTAGCTTGGCTACCGTTCTTCTTCAGCCAAGCTTCTGTAAACAGTTTAGCAAAGAAGCCTTTCAGAAAGGATCTCAAGAAGACACTGAGCGAGTTTTGAGCTGATAAACATGATAAAACTTAGAAACATTCCTGCGGTACTTCAGAATGCATTGGAGATATTCCCTGTAATAGCATGCATGGGAGACTTGATTTCATTCACTCTCTCGATCCTCTTCCAACTCAGTTCTGATTTGATACTTTATTTGATTTAGCTTGCAGTTCACACTTACACTGAACATACATCTTTTAATGGTCTCCATCCTATCTAGGCTCTTCATACACAGCATTTATATTTTAATAGCAATAAGTTTTGAATTAAAAGCTCCTTATCACTTGTTTCCTTCTGCAGATATGTATTTGGTGTTATTCTATAAAAAGAGCTTCTGACTGGTTGGCTGTAGGAGGTTAATTACTTGTTCTCGATTGAAAAAGGCCCTGCTGAAAAGCCATTCAACTTCAGTCCTTGCACTTGTGCCCTTGTGCACATGCTCTGATATATGCACACACATGTTCCACTGTTTAATTCATTCAGACATTTAATTCATTGAAATTCATTTTGATATTTCAGTTACTGAAATCAAAAGTTGTATCTGTTAATATTATTTAATGTATCTGCGCTAACAATATATATTTTATATATTTTTATATTTTACTAACAAAGATTAATAAATGCTATAACAAATGTATTTCTCATTGATAGTCAATGTTAGTTAATGTATAAAGTGCTACCAAATGTTACAAGTTGAACTTTATTTATCCGAGTGATTAAATACCACTATTCAAAGAAATTGAAATGTGCTTAAATGCATTTTTTCATGGGGAATTCAATGTGTTTTTATTATACAGCTGACCCCAGCTAAAGTTAAATTTCATGTGACTTAAAAGCCGCATATTTCTGGTTGTATTACAACAATACAATTTGTTGTAGTTTTTTTAAGCAGTAAAGTGAATTTAAATGATAAGTACACTAACTAATGGACTGCTAATGGAGATGACAAGCTATGTATAGAGCCCCAATTATCCTTTTTCATGCAGAGTGACAAATTAATCAACAAAACATGCTCATGCTGATATATTTAAAGTAAGATCCTAGATTTAACACGTACATTTACTTGACATGTAAATTCAAAATAGACAATGCTAGATTGATCTCCACTGATGGGCCTCAGAGTATTAGAACAGAGCATGATCAAACTTTTCCAAGGACACTTGGGCTTGTGTTATGCATGTACTTTCTTGATTTCTTATTTATTCATGTACCCATGCAGCTACCATGTTTTTGATGGCTGCACATAAAAAAATTTTGTGCACTTGTAACGTAAATACATTTACACCAATGGATTTCTAATGATTGAGAAAGTTCTAAAGCCAACAGTGGTGGGAAACAACCCCATAAGAAATAATATCAAACAACCTGAAGCCAACACTATAGCACAGTAATTTCTGGCTGAATTATTGGTCTATGCTTTATTTATTGCTCTGTATATGTCTCTAAACTACACACAATTTTCAAGCAGTAGCAATAACTAATACACAGTAGGGTTCAAAAACATATTACAGAAGTCAAGTTCTTTCAGAAAATATAGAGTTTTTAAACAAATGGAATAGATGATGTGCTTATTGAATGTGATGAGAAGTCACACAACCTTGAACCCACAAGATGACCCCTGTACACATCAACAGAAGGCCCAATGTTTTTCGCTTTTTTTTCCCCTAAAAGTGTCATTTTAAACACTAACAAGGGCTTAACGGCCTCCCATCAATCAATTTTTCTCTCAAGGTCATGAGTCTCAAGAAACAGGCACTGTCGTTTTTTTTTTTTTTTTTACAGGGCCATAAATTCAGTCCACTCATTAAAGCACTGCTTCAGATGCACAGGTGGTTAAACTCTGTTCAATTATAACAAACCAATACTGCGTTCCAACCTGTGGTTCCGGCTGAGAGCTTCCACAAATTAATCTGACCCTGAACACATCCAGTAAATGAGAAAACAAACCAAGAATGGTAAAAGCAATACACAATAAAAAAGAAATTATTTCTCTTAAATTTTTGAGCATGTATTTTATGTCTGTATGTAATATTTAGTGCGATTTAGCGCATCCAAAATAAAAGATTTGTGAACATAATGTGTGTGTGTACTGTTATTATGTATATATAAATACACACAAATACAGTGGATACGAAAAGTATTCAGACCCCACTCCATTATATTGCAGCCATTTGCATTTAAGTTCCTTTTTTTTCCCTTGGTGGAGTTTTTTGTCCCTCACATTGGTGGAGAATGCGGGCAGAAGATTAGTCAGGAATGCCGGCAAGCAAGCTGGAGCTCATCTTTGCGTTCTTCTTTACCTCTCTCACCAAGGCTCTTCTCCCCCGATAGCTCAGTTTGGCTGAACGGCCAGCTCTAGGAAGGGTTCTGGTCGGCCAAAACATCTTCCATTTAAGGATTATGGAGGCCACTGTGATCTTAGGAATCTTAAGTGCAGCAGAAATGTTTTGTAACCTTGGCCAGATCTGTGCCTTGCCACAATTCTGTCTGAGCTCTTCAGGCAGTTCTTTGACCTCATGATTCTCATTTGCTCTGACAAGCATTGTGAGCTGTAAGGTTTTATATAGACAGGTGTGTGGCTTTCCTAATCAAGTCCAGTCAGTATAATCAAACACAGCTGGACTGAAGTTGTAGAACCATCTCAAGGATGATCAAAAGAAACTGACAGCACCTGAGTTAAATATATGAGTGTCACAGCAAAGGGTCTGAATACTCAGGACTATGTGACATTTCAGTTTTTCTTTTTTAATAAATCTGCAAAATGTCAACAATTCTATATTTTTCTTCAATATGCGGTACTGTGTGTACATTAATGAGAAAAAAAATGAATGTAAACGATTTTAGCAAATGGCTGCAATATAACAAAGAGTGAAATTTTAAGGGGGTCTGAATACTTTATGTACCCACTGTATATTTAAGAAAAAATATGTTTATATAATTTAGATTATATATAATTATTTAATACATGAATACAAATGCAAGAACATGCAAGAACAACATTCAAAAAATTAAATAATAATGATAATTATTATTATTATATAATAAGTGTAAATGCGACTTATGACTGGACAGTTAAAATAATAAATGTAAATAAATAATGTGAAAGCAAAAAATGTGATAAGAATATAATTGTATTATTATTATAAATAATAATAATAATCATTTTATTATTAAAATAAAATAAAATATATGTTTTTGGGCCAGTGACAACATGGCAGTTAGAAATCTGACTCAAACAATCAAGCTGGAAAAAATATTGTTATCCCTGCTTATAAATGCTGCTTATAAATGGCTGTGTATCGTACATTTGATATGCATCCCTGTTAGACTCCGTCCTTCCTATTGTCATTTAAATAAAGCACAATTTCTGTGGTTGTGTCTGGAGTGATTTGATTTTCCATGCAGTCATGACAAATTATTTATCAAATGGTGCTTGGTCTGACTGATGGCCGGTCAACAGCTATTATTCTGGATGTCTTTGATTGACAAGCCCTTGAGAGATAGGCGAGATGCAGCAGTGATATTGCCACAGGAGTTCAGACTGTTACTGCTGTGCCTCTTGTTAAGGGTCCCTCTGGCTCCCTCAGGCCTTGCCCTTTGGTCCCTCTGCGGTCTAGCAGCCTCCCTGTGGACTTGACTCCGATCAATGCACGAGGAAACCCATTAAGAGCCACGACACCAAGAGTGGACGGGGGCCAAATGCACCCTTAACAAAAGCAAGAGTGGTCAACATCAGTTGAGTTAAGGGGTTGGGAAAAATGAGGTGTGTGTGTGCTGAGAGCGGAAAGGGACTGGGGGGTCTTGCTCTCTTGTCTAGAAGGAACCTCACAATAATGTGGCCCTGCAGAGCCCGCTTTGTCAATGGCTGCAAAGAAAAGGCTTTGAAAGGACCCGGTGCACTGGTGCAATTAGCCATCTATGGAGCCAAATATATCTCTCAGATTCTATCAAGACAACTTGCATCCCATTCAGTTTGTGCTCCCCACAAACATGCTTTTGTGCCACCTTGCTTCATGAATAGGTGGCTTATCACATTTGTCTAAATTAAAAAAGTAGATAAAATGAAATTGTATTGGTTTGCAGCCAAATAAAGTACAGTTTAAACGTTTGGGGTTTTGGGATTAGTTGATAAAAAAAAACACAATTCTGAAATATTATTACATTTTAAATAAGAGTTTTCTATTTAAATATATTTTAAAATGGAATTTATTCCTGTGATTACAAAACTGAATTTTTTAGCATTATTACTCCAGGCTTTAGCATCCTTCAGAAAGGTTTCTAATTTGCCACTTTGGTGCTCAAAAACATTTTTTATTATTAAATGTAAAAACATGTTTAATATTTTTGTGAAAACCATGATACATTTTCAGAATTATTTGATAAATAGAAAGTTCAAAAGAACAGCATTTTAGTCAGAATTTCATAAATCAAAAGTCTTTACCATTACTTATGATCTGTTTTCTTGTTAAATAAAGGTATTTTTGAAAAAGATTATCACAAAGCCCAGACTGATAATGATAATGGTTCATATAAAAAGAAAGACACTGCATGTGATTAAAAATCGGTTTTGCAATTTACCTGTTCTTCTCCAAACCACAAGTTTTCTCATGAAGACATCTTTTTTATTGACTGCTCTGAGTCGGTACTGCTTTCCATACCTGTATCAAACTATATGATATCTACCATAAATGCCACAAAACTAAATGTTTACAGCTCATATCATAGAATAAAGCACCAATCGAACAATATGTGGTAATGCTAACACCTAACTTTCTCTAGTTATCATAAACCTCTTTATATTTATTAGTAAATAGCAAAACAACAAAGAAAGCCCCATGCATATACATTTCAAGTACTGTATGTACTATGTTAAGGGGTATATTTGCATACAACACACTAAAGTCAACATATATATATATATATATGCCTTAGAAACATGTTAAATGCAGCTAAGCTAGATGGCTAATGTTAGAGGATAGGCTGTTGATACTTTGTTTGGGTTGCCAAATTCCTCAGGAAATGTTCTATAACATGTCTGTTGCCACAGTTTCACTGCTAACATTAAACACATTCCAACAACAGATAAGGAGAAAGTCGGTTTACTTTGAGCCCATGCTGCTCAAGTGCTAATAAATGGGTGCTAGTTTCTGCCCAGCAATCAGGAGCTCAATAAGTAATAACCATTCACCTTGGCTAGTTCCACACCATTACACCAGCACTGCTGATGACTCAGGAGACACTGCAGACGCTGCAATCACTGACAGATTGCAGGAGGGGGAGGGAGGGAGGGATGGAAGAGGGGTTGAAAGGAAAGGAGGATGAGGAGGAAAGAAGGAGAGTAGGCACAGCATGATAAAGAAGAATGATGACCTGGAAAAGAATACAAAAATGAAGGAAACCAATAATGTTAGACTAATGGAGTACTGACGGTAGAATGATGAGACTCCATTACGACATTTCTGGATGAAGCTTTTCAAAGAGGAGAACTTCTGCGTCTTCTCACAGCTGCAGTGTAATTGCAATGCTAGTCAACTTGAAAAAGGCCTTGTATTGTGGTTTCTCTATCCTGCATATGCTTTTGGATACATTCCTACATCTATGTTCTTCCATCTCCTCCACTGTCATTGTATCAGCCGGTAGAGTAAACATACTAAGCATTTTAAATCAGATCAGTCCACATGGCAACCATCTTGGTCTCCTTTGGGCATCTCTTTTAAGTTATTTGAGCACAGTCCCAGACTGCATGAAATTTGCAAAACTGCTAAAAATAGTACATTTTGCTTCTCAAATCAGACTCAGCTCCCAGCAGACACACAACGTCATAAGACGTTGATATTTGGTAAATTTTGTTTGCGACGTCAGGTGACCAAAATTCAATGCAAATTCAACCTCATAAAATGGTTTGGCTAGAACAGTTTTCTTTCCTGTTTTGACATCTTTTCTGTGTGAAACGAGATGTTTCTCGTTTTCTTGACCCAGCAGGTTGAAGGTCATTTTTAATGCAGTTTCAAAGGTGTCTACATGATCCTAGAGTTGGGGTACTTGCACTCGCACCCGGTTTCAAGACTCGGACTTGTCACAGACTCTGATGCATTTTTTTTCAAACCTTGAACCTCTGAAAATTGAGTCCAACTGAGTCCAGGGAGTATTTAAGGAAATGTCACTGACATTATCACGATATAAATTTTTTGCTTGTGTTGTCAAGTGTTGTCCAGTATTTGAAAGCAGTGGGTTTATGTACGCACTCACTGAAAGTGTTTACTTAAAGCGAAAGCACCATAAACCTGCTGCTGCTGACTACATTTTGTATTTTTAAAATTATATTTTTTTAGAACATGACTGATTGTTTCGCAAAATAAGACCCTTATTCCTCAGCTAAGATCATGTAGAGCCCTTTGAAGCTGCGTTGAAATTGCAAATTGGACTTTCAATCCATTGGGTCCTATTGAAGTTTTTTTTCCAAAAATCCCAGACGACATGGGGATTTTTTATTCTGGAAGTGAACTAATCCTTTAACTAAATTGTTCAGCAACATTCTCTTCAAACTTTTACCTTACCATGATGACAGTTGCCCTGAAAGGAAAATCTGGCAGTAGAAAACTATTTACAACTGCCTCCTAAGTGCAATATTGAGAAAATGATGTGTGAAGTCAAGCTTGAATGGCTAGATGCATTTGCTTGTATAAATGGTAAATTACATTAGCTTAAGCTCTCTGAACTACATTTAACTTGCATTTTCAACTGTGACCATACATTAGCTTTTATGTAAATGCCAAAACTTGGATTCTAACATTATGTATGGCTCTTATGCATGGTACGATCATATAGGAGATAGAGAATACATCACAGATCAACCAGACACTCACGTCATTGACCATCAAACAGACCACAAGTGCTGCTGATAGCCTCCATACATGTATAAACTTTCAGAGCATTATGTCCTCATATACCGCAAAAAACACAGCCTGTTCAATGGCTCTCTGCGATCAGGCATGCACTTTGATCCACGTCTGTGTCGTCTAGGGTTAGCGACACAGCGTCTGTGTTTATAATGAGAGCTGATGAGAGGAGCGGCTGCGCTCTCAGCTATTACGGCCCATTGTTTTAGCTGATTATACCGGCTGCGTGTCTGCAGCGCTGCCAACACATCATAATCAGACAAAAAAAAGGCGAGACAAAACCAGCGAACCTACGCATGGGAAGAAATCAGTGACAACTCTCACTGTACTCTAACACCGTCTGGCACTCGTCTGCTGTCATGCAGAAATGGATGGGACGGATAGAATTCCTCCAATGCTAGTTTGCATCACTATGATGCACGGAGAAGGTCCGGCCTATTTAGACCTTCAGAACACTTTGTCTGGAGGTGAGTCTAGTCTCTTTGTGCAAGGAGGAAATAGAAGGCAATCATATTGCTGACATGAGACTCTGGCCAAGCTCTTATCCATTACAGGCCTTAAAGGGGAGATAAGGCACTTGTGTGTTGAAGAGACCATGCCATCCAGGATGCTTTTAATGTGCTACCATTAAAGCTGGTCAATAGGTTCCCAGATGTCCACCTCCTCAAGAAGGAGATCTGCAGCTCTTTTGAAAAGTTCAGCGGCTGATTGCAGTCAATGCATAGGCCGAGGATGATGACGGGGTGATAGATTGCATGAACTCAACACCGAGGTAATGTGCTTGTTAGCATAATCCGATGAGAAAAACATGGACGGACTTGTGGAACATCTTCGTATGCCGCTCTGTCTGAGAAAACAGCATTCGAAAGGGAGAAAATCGATCCATAACACTTTCAGAACACTTTAGCTTCTTATGTTACGCTGAGAATTGCATCCATTTAATAAAGTAGGGGCGTCTGACGCCTGATACAGACACTCAGTCACATACGGACTCACAAGGTTTCAATGTAAAAAGCGTTTTAAATAATAGTTGGTTTACCATACAAACATGTCAGTGGAATTGCAATGGTTGCCTAGCAAAAACATGCCATATCTCAGAATTATGTGTTAATTACTATAAATACAGTATTATATTATGTGCTGCCTGTAAGTGATAGCTAATAAAATAATAGGCATTGGTAGACACTATTAGGGGCTACAGCAGGACTGCTTGATTAACCAAAATGAAAGCGAAAACACAAGGCTTTGAATAATTATATGCACTTCATTTGTCAGAATGAAGCATGGCGCTGTGTTCTTTTACACAGGAGTAGCTCATGATCCGGTGTTTTTAGTGTTTTAGAACATAATGGCAAAGCTTTAAATATGTTGAATTCATGTTTATTAAAATAAATCTGTCACACGCACCGGATCACGTGAGGTCACGAGGACCCGGAAGTAACCTCACGCAGGTATATAAACAGGAAGCAG
>JAUYWG010000057.1:21192049-21206108 GCA_034779775.1 Enteromius afrohamiltoni
GACTAATTTGAACCAGAAATATTTTTGATACTATAATTGCTACTTTTGATCAATAATGCACCTAGCTCTAGTAAATAAAAGTTTTTTTAATCTTACTTTTTTAATCTTATTTATTACAAATATAAAGCAGAAAAAACACTATTCAACATTACTATTTATTTATTATTTTGACCGGTAGTGTATAAATTACAATCAATTATCATTTATAAATAATAATATCAATTATATTAGCCATTAATAGCCAATACTACAAGAACAAATGAGAATAAAGAACTTAAACATGCACTGAAATCTAAACGTTTTTGCACTGTCCACCATCACCCAACAAAACGCGAGTTTTCTTGAAGTGGAATGAACATGCACTGGTGTGAGAACGTGCACGTACTCTTCCCAAAGGTGCTTGCATTCTCCACCCCCTCCCTCAGCCAGCTAAGCACTTTCTCACACAGTAATATCCTGCAAGAAGGTCCAGCTGTGCTTTCATCTGCTGATTTCATTAGGCAGAGTAGGTAGATATCAAGGATTGCATTATGCTTTCCTGTAATTCAATTCCCAGTGTTCCCAGCCGACACGTTCTTTGCATTTGCGAAGACACTTCAGCCTCCCCCTCCTACGTAACTTACCTATACGCTAGCACATTTAAAGCAATTTCCATCTAGGGGGGGCTCAAGTCTGATTGGAAAGCTATTTATAGAGCTCTTGAACAACGATGCAGTTTGAAAGCGATGCTCCAGGTGGGCAACTTCCACGGGGTTTGATTGCCAGCATGGGAGCATCATCATGCATTTAAACTCTCGACCACAGAGCCGGGGAGAACGCTGGCGATCTGCAGGCCTGATCCTTTGAAACAGCCGATATTCAAAAGGAGGGGGAACATCTAAAGACAAGGCCCATGAAAAATTAATGCAAAGGTGCCAAGTCATTTCATGCGGCCGCGCTGTAGAAGCCCACTCGTGTGACTAGAACATTTTTGACAGGTCAGCCAGGCAGAACAGAGCAGTGCAGGCATGTGGTCCACTAAGGACGTGAAGAGAGCGCAGGACATGCTGATTCCTCTGCCTGTCAGACTGTCCAGAGGTGGCCTGCCACTTTCGGAAGACATCCAGGAGTGAACAGAGATCAGCACAAGAGCAAGAACAGACAAAGCATTACCATTACCCTCATTTAAATGGTTAGCTCACCCAGAAATGAACAATTCTGTCATCATTTACTAAGCCATATGTCATTCCAGTATGGGTTATATGACTTCCTTGGAACACAAAAAAAGAGATTTAGGCGGTATATTCCTGCAGTTTCTCCACCCTTACAAATGAAAGCTCCATCAATGACAAGAAAGAATAATGAAAGTGTATTCAGAAACCATTTCACTTTGGGAAACAGACCAAAATTCTAAATTCATATCTATTTTGTAAATGCATGGTATATGAGAACAGTTCATCTGTGCGTTATTTGCTTTTTTACATCATGTTTAATCAGTATGACATAAGAAATCATTTATGATTGCAACACATCTGAAAGTCCAATCAACAAACAACCTAAAACAAGATAAAAAACTATATTCCTTTCTTTTTTTATTATTATAGAGTCAGAATTATGTGTATCACTCTGCAGTGATACTCAACGCTAACCATTGACAAGCCATTCTGAATACATTATTCCAACAACTACAGCTTACTGGGATGTAACGGTATTGTAAATACCGTCATACCGCAATACCAATGCTTTTTGATACTACCGTGGTCGAATGACTCGATAAAACGATAGGTCCTCTGAGAAAAGTTTGCTCAGGCGAATGGAGCGAACGGGAGGTAGTGGGAACTACAATTCCCATCAGCCCAAGCGTGCCCATCAGTCTTTGCAGTTTGTTGTCGCTACAGTTCAGTGTTGCCAACTTAGCAATTTTGTCGCTATATTTAACGCATTTTTCCCCTAGCGACAAATCTAGAGACTTCTTAGACAAACCTCAGCAGATCTATGGTAGGAGCTCTTGTTCTCCCAGTGCGCACGCACCCCTCTCTCTGCGTCTGTTCTGTTCAGCGAGCGGCTGAGAGGAGCAGAGCTTTCAGTTAAAATAGATATTATGTTGCTTCTACCTCTATTTAACATGCAACTATAATCCCAGCATAGCCATTGTGTATATCTTATGTGTACTTGGTTTCATCAGACAGCGGCTCGATTATAAATAAGGATTTGAATCTAGATTAACATCTTGTAATGTAGAGCTAGTCCAGTAGGCCTTATAATGGAGTGCATTTCATTCACTATTTCATATTCATTCCATTTTTCTGACAACAGAAACCATTAAAAATATCAGTGAAAACAGTTATATTGAGAATTAGGGTGCATTGAATAACATTATGTGACCTCAGAGAAGCAAGAAGATAATAGGATGCACTGACGTAATGAATATTCATTATTAATATTTTGGTTTAATAATCTTTTGTTATTAAAATTGAAAAACTCAAGTTCCTGTTTCAAAGTTTACAGATAGATGGCTAATGTGTGTGCCACTGATATGTTCAGTGTTCATGTAAACTGTTTAATAAACACTTCTGCCACTTTTTTTGAGTCTCTTCATTAGTTTTGTTTTTCCTGTAAATTATTCAATAAATATCGTACCGTGCCATTCATACCGAGGTATTACCGTACCGTGAAGTTTTGATACCGTTACATCGTAGTACTGTTACTATTTAAAACCGTAATAGATACGAATATAATATATTTTTTGTAATGGCTTTCACATAGTGTAGCCCTATAAACGCTTCCCTTAAGGTTAGTATAATTGATGAATTGTGGCTAAACTGTGGCTTGACAGTCATAACAACAGTCATTTTTTTTTTTTGCATTCTTAAAAGTAAACTTATTAAATGGCTTCAAGTTGGTACATTCAGATGTGCATTACAATACGAAAAAAATAAGATCTGTCATTTCTGTTTCATTGTTTTTTCTTTAAATCCTTAGTTCTGGTGGAACACAAATTAACATTGCATAGCAGCCCAGTAGATTGCTTCATAGACTGCAAAACGTAGTATTAGTAGTGTAGTGCTATGTAACTTTGAATCCTTCAAGGTCCTTATGAATCAGCACAATACTGTCAATTATATGTCATTGGGACATCGTCATGTGCCACATTCAACCATGCTAACACAAACGTTACATGAACTATAGCAATCTGTGCATCGCTATCACTATCAATTATCATGTTGGCTACTTGGTTATATAGACTATGGTGTGTTTTTGAAGCTTGATAGCACTTATACTCTCCCTTATGGTAGGCTCCTTTGCATTCTACAGAAGAAACAATTATAGCAAATCATGACACTTGAAACAGGTTTTTTGCACAAGCTGTCACTTTACCAAACAAAGTATGAAGTAGCTGTTGAGAGGTGTCCATAATGCAATCAATGACCTCTGTACAATGCGGTTTATCATCACACATACTAATCCCTGCTTAAACAAAGCAGAAAAACTCTTAACTTGAGAACCCATCTCAATACAGATTATATATGTTTACATGTGGTTTGTGATATTTGGATGTGACAGCCAGCATAAAAAAAACTGAAAAGGGAAATTTGAAAATACTAAAAGAGTGTGAAGGATAGCGAGAGAGAGAGAGAAAGAGAAAGAGAGAGAGAGATCCGCATTGGATCAAAAGTAATTATTCACAACAGGAGGCTGCAGAGTTAATTCGGCCAATCAGAAGGAGGGTGGGGGGAAGGCTAGAGAGAATGAGAATGACAGAGATGCTAGAGAATGGAAGGAGGCAAAATCAGAAAGAGAAACCGCATCAAATCCAAAGCTATATTTACATGGATAATGTGTTCCTCATACTTCATGTTCAGCTGTGGAATGAAAGTGTTCAGTCCGGTTCATTTGATATTGTCACCACTGGCAACAGCATGTAGTCAACTACAAACACAAGGACTGCCAAGAGACTATCATTTTGTAAAATGCCCAACACTTAATCACTTCTTTGTCATGGTGATTAAACAAGGCTGTGCGGAATGGAACACTAGTGTATTGCTTGTGGCATACTGCACAGTATATACTGTATACCGCCCACTATTTCAAAAATTATTGTGAAACTGTAGAGTGTGCTATGACAAGCACTGCAAATAGTAGTCAAATCAAATCACCTTTATTTATATAGCACTTTAAACAATATAGATTGTGTCAAAGCAGCTTTACAGTTTTAAATAGAAGAATAGGGTGTCAATAATGCAAAAATGACATGCTGCAATGACATCTCCTCTACATATTGGATGTTTAATAGAGTGCTGCAGTGATAGATGCCGTTGGGTAAATTTAATGCAACTTTGCACACTGTACATGTGCAAAAATAGTTACGAGAATATACCATTTCGAACACATCCACAACCCAAGTGTGAATTACCTGCACTTTTAATCCTTAACCTCCATTGCTACATCTTATAAACAATTAATAATGATGCAATGCATTGTACAAACTTTTGACAACCTTGAAAATAGTGCTTGTAGTTTAGTACTATGCAATTTTGAACACATTCAGAGCTTTATGAATCAGCTTAAGAATGTGTGATGATTGATATTAAATCTTTAATCTAATTATTGGTGCATACTATGTACAATGTTTATACATTTACGTACTGCAAAAAAGTACTAGTAGTGTACTGCATTACCATGAAATATTGAACACATCCAGAGCCTTATAAATCAGCTTCTGTGACAATTCATTTTAAATCTAAAGTGTCAGCACTAATTAATGGAGCATGCATATTGTATGCAGTGTACTAGTACATACCTTTGCATACTACAAAAACAGTCTGGTAGCCATTTCAAACACTTGCAGAGACTCACTATCAATCAGCTGCAAAATGCATCATTAACATCCTTAATATTCAATCTCACCAACACAAATAACATTGCACAAGAGCCCAGTAAACACTTCTTTTACCGCAAAAAATAGTATTAGCAGTAATTTTGAATCCTTCCAGTGCCTTATGAAACAGCACAAGACTGTACTGCTATATGTCATTAATAATGTTGTATACTGTGCATATACCTTTACATACTGCTCAAGCAGTAGCACAGTATAATAGTACACAATTTCAAACACATCCAGAGCCTATTCAAGTTGAATCTTCAAGATTCATTGCTATTCTTGTCACTGCTAATTAATTAAAAGCACTTGAATCATTGTGGGTCAGTATGTTTCTGGCATTATTACCCAATTTGCTTCAACCACAGGACAATTTATACTAGAAGTCTTCATAAAACAGCAGCCTAGACGCTACTGTGATCAGTGGGAACTGACGACTCTTGTACTGCAACACAGGGCATGTGCGACAGACAGGGTTTTACCCTCCTGCTCCTATTCTATCATTATAAAGGAAGACAGGATCACTAATGAGCCGGTAACGGGTAGACGTGTGACCACAGAGGTGAAGGAGTGAGAGAGAACTCTTTGTGAGTGAAAAGGCTTCCTTCTCCCTTCATCTTGCGATTCTGTGTCAACATCAAACATGGCGACTAGCGCGCCACACCTGCCCGTCAGTGTAGTCCTTTGGAGCTAAGATTAAAGGGGGTTTTGCTCACCAGAGGTAAAAACAGTGAAATGAAATGCACTGTAGGACCCAGAACACATCATATCTTTAATTCCTTCAGTTCTTTGTTCAGACAAACAGGTGGACTGTTGCATCCTCTGAGCAAAGCGAGCGCGTCTTTTTACAACCTGCATTAGAAATCCAAACACATTTTCACAAAGAATTATTTTGATCTCTTGAAACAACCCTTCAAGCTGTGAGATTTGGAATTTATCATACACACAGCCCCGATGCCAAATCCACCAACTCAACGCGGTGATATTCATTTGCTGTCTTCTTGGACTCATCCGTTCTAAGCCATTCCAACTTCCACCATGTTGCACAAAGAGAGATAAATCACAGCTTTAACAATGAAGAAGATGTTATTGGGCCTATAAAATACAAATAACAATGCTGGAATAATCCCAATCAGTTAGCAAGACAGAAATTTCAAAAGTCTATTTCGCATGACCGTCAGCACCACCAAATGTCAGCATCTCAAAACGATTTTCTAAATACATGTTATTGATCTTATTGCACAACCATGCTTACAGTATGTTTCATTTTTTCACATCTAATCACATCTGCCTCCATCTAATCAACAACCGAGGGATAGAATCAAATCATACCCAACAGATTACATCGCAACTTCAAAGAAAAAAAAATTGAAATGTCAGTTAGAACAGACACAAACCATCTATTGCAATTCCATCTATCTTACTGGACAATGCATTCTGGTGGTTTAGGATACAGGAATGTGCAAAAGCATAATTATATACTAAAATGAGTATCATTTGTCTTGCAGGGTAATCTAAATTACTTGTATCTCAACATAAACAGTGTGTTTGATGTTATTGCATGTTGTTTGTTTCATTTCTTTTTTAATCAATGTTCCTTTGGGGAGATTTCACCCAAAAATAAAAATTCTGTTGTTCCAAACCTAAATTAGTTTCTTTACCAAGATATTTTGAAGACCACTGAGAACAAAATAACATTGGAGATCAATGACTTTCTCAAAATATCTGCTTTTAGGGTCCATAAAATAATTTGTATCCATGTATAGACTAACACTTGTGTACTGTAGTGTATATAACTTTCTCTTGATGACTTGCCTATAGACTTCCATTGAAATTGAAGCTGAGCACAATTTTTACAAGCTGATGGAAAAGTCGAATAATTTTCTATTAATAGAGCTTGACTTTTGAACCCAGATTGTTTCTTTCTCAATGCCGATGAAGTGCGAGCCCATTCAAGACCTTTTAATGATTCAGGTCCAAATCTGTCATAAAATATTACACAATCATTAAGCCACTACACAAGCCAAACGCTATCTTTTGTGAATCAGTGACAAGACAGACAGGCCAGACAACTGCTGAAAGCAATACAAGTCGTGTGTTGACAGAGGTGTTCTTAGCAGGGCAAAGAGCACTGTGGAAGACAGAAGGAGTGTGTAAAAAGCTTTTTAAATGATCTACTTAATTACATCATACCTGCAGGTCTTCCTTTTCTCTACACATTAGGGTTTGAAGGTCAGCTAACATTTACATTCACGCATTTGGCAGACACTTTGTACATTTATCAGTATGTGGCTTCGCTGGGAGTCAAAACCAGGATCTTAGCCTTGAGTTAAAGAACATCACATTTGATACAGCAAATCTCCAAAGAGAAAGACAAATCTAAATACTACTTTCAGGAGTATAAAGGAGACTAGATTCTCAGCCTATTAACTTACTTAAAGTGGGTCAACGTGTACAATGATTTACCAAAAACTCTGCAGTGCTTCTCTGCAACCGTTAAAAGGTTTCAAAAACCTGTATTGCTGAGAAATCCAGGCAAACATATCAGGTTTTCTATTATCTGCAAAGGAAGTTATGAATAATTTACAGCCACTGTTACACATGCATGGTTGGACTGTTCTACTTGTTCACTTAGCCAAGAAAACAGCTCAAGAGCTCAAAAAAAGAAAGAAAGAAAACTCAAATAATTTAGTTCTAACTACTGATTCAAAAAAAGCTCATACTGTACAAGTATGCAAGTTTAATAAATGAATACATACTGTATAACACTGTTCAAATTCATATGCTTACCAGTGTTGTATTTGACTGAGGATAAAGAAAACAGTAGTATTTTGAAATATGTTTTCTACGTTACAACTGTATAACTGTTTTCTATTTTATTTATTTAAAATTAAGGTTATTTATTTCGTGGAAAAATTATTTTCAGCGGTCATTATCTAGTCATTGTGGCCATATGATGCTTCAGATATGCTAAATATGCTGCTTTGTTGCTCAAAATATAAAATCTTACTGACTGGTAGTGTGATATTTTATGTAATGTATTGTTTTTGTATAATAATTTTTTAGTGTTGAATTTCAAGTTATTTGGTCTAATCGATCTTGTGTGTTATAAATAAACAGCCAAGTGTTGTGTAGAGCGGTCTTTGTGAATTCTTTGCATTTGTACTTTAACTTGTTTACCCGAGGTACTTTGTGCTTTGTGGTAGTGATAGTATTTCACTCTGCATTATATTAAAAAAATTTCCTAATCTACAAATAAGCTTTAAATGAACATATTCCAAAACAAGACAATTAAGGTTGTTAATTTAGATCTATCCAGGTGGTATAGGAATAATCTTGTTGATAATTAAACATTATTTTTTAACAAATGGAAAGCAGTGGAGTGATTCCAACTGGCATTTTGCAGTTGCCCAAGCAGCTGTTCCGAGACGCTGGTAGAAGAAAGAGGTGGAAAAAGTTCCTACTTCATAAAACAAATCATAAACGGCATGCAGAACAGTGAATGTGGATACATCTTCAAAGGTCAGAAATACTGGTGATTAAAAATTCAATTTCCACATGTTTAAAATTCCACCAAAGAGAGTTTAGGCCTTTGCATGTTTGATATTGATGAAACACTGAAAGGCCTTTCAGAAAACCATAATATCAAAATATAATGCCAAACATCATAATGCACCTGCTCTATCAGCCATGGACACCTGTCTTGTGATGAAACACATCTGGCAAATTCATACTGGCACAGAATCAACAAAATCTCTCTCTCTCTGTCTCTTCTCCGTTCTTGCCCTTTTCACAGTTATTAACTGGAAGCCTGCCGATGCAGCCAGAATCCTAGTGCAATAGCAAAAAGCAAAGCCAATGTGTAGCTGTGTGAGACAGAAAACCAGTGTATTAGTATAAAAGTTGGTGATGGGACACTATAAAGTCAGTATAGAATGATGGCATGCACCAAAGTTGTATGAAAAAAGCAAACGAAGAATCAGTAGCAAACTCTCTAGAGGAAATCATACTCACTTCATACAAATCAACAATAACAACTTAACTCTAAAATGACTTTATCAGCATCAAGGAAGCAAACTGAGGAAAAAAACTCTAAACTTAGTGACTATCAAGTGTTCTTTATTATTGTTATTATGAAACAGCACTTACAGATGTTAGGAAAATCAACATCCAGGCCTTCTTTATACTCCAGACATTTGTTGACCACAAGCTTTGAAGAGCATCAAATCCCAAAAATTCCAGTTAGGAGACTGGAATATCACCTGCAAACAAAAACTCTTTACGTCTATGCTCTCATTGATCAAATGCAAACAACCTTGGATTATGGTCTTGGTTTTCTGGAGACACATTTCAAAGAAAGAAGACTGTTGCTGAGGACACTTGCCGAGTCACCTAACTTCTTCTTCCAAGACAAAAACATCCATTTCCCACAGGAACACAGGGTCTTGGTTCCTGGCCTTTAGTTTTAGTTCTGAAAGTAGAAACAAAACTTTGCAGTCCAGTCGTAGAGGTGTCAACTTTTCTTTGGCACTTGCCATTTGTAGTTCCAGGCATAGTAAAGCCAATAGTGAGAACATAAGTCAGATGCATCTTCATTTGCGGTTGAGATAACAAAGACCCCTGAAGACGCATGGTCATCTCTTGGCGCAAACAATTTCAAAAGTCCAGTCCAAAAAACAGGGACCGCATAGTTCATCCAGAATTGTCGTAAAACGGCTCATTGATTACAATGTGTGCCCCCTTTGCCCTAGCTTCCTGCGAAATATAATGCAGTTTTCTTTTTAGATTTAGTTTTTTAGCACTGAAGCTGAGCTCCTGCACTCGGGGTATTTTTGATTTCCTTTGCGCAAAAGCTGAGCAAACAGACAAAGGGAGCTGCGATAGAACCCTGCCAAGTCTCGCCTGGGTTTTTTCTCTTCCATTCCTCTCCCTCTCCGTGCTCCCGCACTCCCGGCATGGCAACTTTCCCGAGAAACCCTGGCGGAGCTCCAGCCTGTGTCTGCTGGTCTGGGCCCCCCTCCTCCCCCCGAAAAAAGCGCCAATTTAGGCAAATTGATCAAAACGAATCTCAAATTAATTTCTCTTCTCTGCCATTCCCTGCCACCTTCATCCAGATTCAGTCCCCCCTCCTCCCTCGCCAGATGCAGACGTGAGGACATTGGAATGTCTGTCATCCCAATCTCCCCAGCGTCCCCCGCACCTCCAACGTCCCTCCTTCAACCGCCCATTCGCTCCATGCGTTGTTAGCCACCGGCACTCGAGAGTTGCTCTGTGTTTCACCTACTCACTTTCAAATCTGTCTTAGCATGGAAAAATCCTGCTGCTGTTCTTTTCAGCGCCGTGATCATTCTCCGTGAGCCAAAACAGCACCTCCTGTGCTGCTACTGCCATTTTTGGGGACATTGAAGCGATGCTGAGCCAAAGCGGGACGGCCCCAAGGACTCCCTCCCTAAACAAACTTTCTCACTTACATGGAAACCAAACCATGCACTGCCACAAAAAAAAGTGTTATTTGACATTTAGCAGTTCGAATCAACAACTTTTATAAAGATGATGAAATCAGTTGGTCTATTGCTTAGACAATGTATGTTTCCTAGTAATTATAATTTAAATTTATAGCATATAAGCAATCAATTAGTCAAGAGAAGTATTTTTTCTGTACTAGCTAAGCCAAACTACAGGCTTCAGTGCTTTGCTACAATCTGTATTGTTAATATAAATAAAAGTGATTGATTGATTGATTGATTGATTGACTATTAGAATTAGAATACATTTTACTTTGTATCTTTGCCTGCCAAAATCCTACCAGGTGAAAAAACTTTTTTTTGCCACATTTGCTTTGTTATTATTATTATTTAAATTAAAAGGTTTAAGTACAAACCAAAGTTTAACAGTTTGTGTGTGCTCTGTGCAATATGGACAAAATAATCATATTGTGATTTTTTTAACTAATATTGCGATTGGGATTTTATTTGCGATTTTGGCAACTGTTTTTGCTTTTTTAAACAAGCTTCATACATACATTCTAAATGTATTCAGTGCATAAGAAGTGCATAACAAAACATTTACTGACAATGTGCGCATCTGTGCACATACGATAGATAATTGCGTCTGTAATTTCTTTGTGGCGTTTCTGAATAAAAATCTAAATAAATTAATAGATAAAATTGCAGCCTTATGCGATTTAGAAATTGCATGTGCTTAAATTACGATTTTTTTGCAATTGTGATTAATTGCACAGCCCTGGTCACTAGCATTCTTCAAAATGGCTTCTTTTGTGTTCCACAGTTGAAAGTAAGTCAAACAGATTTGGAATAGCATAGAGGGCGAGTAAATAATGGCAAAAATGACATTTTTGGGAGTACTATACTGTTAAATGTGACATTGATTTTAAAAATGTTAGAAAGCCAAAAAAATCTAAGCAATTGCTTTATTATAGATTTGCAATTACACTTATTTATTCCTACAACAGTGAAGCTGAATTTTCAGCAGCCATTACTCCAGTCTTCATTGTCAAATGATTCTTCATAAATGATTCTGATATGCTAAAATTGCTACTAAAATGTACCTTTCCCCTCATAGGAATAAATTACATTTTAAAATATATTCAACCCTATTTTAAATTGCAAAAATATTCCAATTATCACAGTTTTTTTCCCTTTTATTAATCAAATAAATGAAGCTTTTTTTGAACAAAACACTGAACAAAAAAAATTCATTGTTCAAGCAATTTCAAGTACGGGGACTTTTTTTGCACATCAATAAAAAAAAGAAGTACAATCTCACTCCAAAAGTCCACAGCAACTCCAGCACTTGAAAGAACTGAACCAGATCCCTCAGCACGTGAGTTAAGCGCCCACAAAGTTTTTTGTAAGAGCTGCTCGTGTTCAAAGAGACATCGCACTGCCCTAAGCTCTGATCTCATTCTTCCATCTGTTCTGTGGTCTGTAACCTTCAACCAGGTTCATTACATCTTCAAAGTGAGACACGCGTGTGTCAGTGTTGCAGAGTGTTACCTGGCAACCTTCCAGCTCCGCGGTGGAGTCCCGTTGCCAAGGGGAAGCCTTGAGAGGCGAGCGCTGATAATCAGTTCACTGCAGTCTGAAGGGGTGGATCCCTCCATGGGCACGCTTCATGCCATTGCGCTGAACGCTAGTGTGAGTCGCATGTCAAGCAGTCTGCAGATGCTCCTGAGAGCGAGGTGTTGTAAACACATTATTTTTTATACTTATTAACTTCCAGCCCAAATTACAACAACAACCTACCATCCTTATCTAAAGTTGCCTTTACAACTTAAGTCCACAGCTGTTAGTAGTACAATAAATGCAAAGGCAGTATCCCCAAAACTCGAAGGGAATGTCCACTCTGACCTGCTGCTGGGAGGATGGGGCAAGGTATATGGCTATAACCCAAAGCAGAAAAGGCAGAAAATTGATAGTTCGACCTCTGAAAGAAACAAGCCTTGTGCCATCTCTATTGTGCCCTGAGCAGGACAAAAGATAGTTTTCTCAAAAAAATTTAATTCTGTCATTATTATGTATATATATATATATATATATATATATATATGTATTTATATATATGCTGTTATTTTTCAGTGGCACTCAAAAGGATCACTGTGAAACAATGTAACCTATACTGTTAAGTATTGCATTCAGACGTTAGGAATAACGTGTGGGTTTCATTGTGGAGGGGGGAAAAGTATTTATTGATAGTATAAACCTTTTTTTTTTTTAATCCAGGCTATATCAAATGCAAATCGGTATGACAGTCCCACTTAAACCATGTCATTTTGAATTTAAAAAGTGTCTGCTGAATAACAAGGCTACTTCTTTTTCTAACTAGGTGTTTTATTTTTCAGCTTAAATTATGTCACCTAAACGGTTTGATTTAAGATCCGTAGCAGGCCTCCTGTTCCCATCAGAGCTCTTCACCCTACTTGAAGCAGCATTTCCATTTTTATGTAAGAGCCTGAGTCAGCTGTTCTGTTCCACTGCAAGTGTGCCTTTTATTGCCCTTTACTACCCTGTACTCCTGCCTCTAAGGAAAGATATTGCATATTTGATGCCAAGAGCGTTGGGGATATTACTCAGTAAAAAAGACTTACTCTGAAAACATTTTGCTTTACCTAAATGGTACTTTATTTTGAAAAATTGATCAAAATGATAAAGTGAAAAGGGCTGAATAAGATGTAATGGTGTTCTATATGGTGCCATACCAAAACATATGAGTTGATTATCGAGTAGCCAAATAGGAGTAAATAACGTCTACAAATATTCGCTATCTGCATGTCTGGAATAAACAAAATGACGATTATACGTAAGTGTAGCACTGCGCATGCGCGTCGCACAGATCCAGGAAAAACAAAACAAAGCCACCCGTTTCCTCGACCGCAGAGGACTCATTTTAGTTTTCTCCTGCACAAGTACGCTTAGGTTCCAGTTTCTTGCCCTATAACACTGTATCCATCTCACCGTGACTTGAAACGTTAAGGTATTGCCTTGGTTTTGACAGCTGATAGCCGCGTTAGCATGTGAACTGAGAAAAGACAAATCCACAACACCATACCTGA
The DNA here is from genome assembly GCA_034779775.1 of Enteromius afrohamiltoni. NCBI lineage: Eukaryota > Metazoa > Chordata > Actinopteri > Cypriniformes > Cyprinidae > Enteromius > Enteromius afrohamiltoni. The sequence continues at coordinate 21,205,480 of JAUYWG010000057.1, forward strand.
CACTTTAATGCTCCGCTCTCTTCCAGGTAGCGCTTCCTCCGGAGACGGTATTCGTATTTTGGAGGACATATCTCCCATTCTGCTTTGGGCAAAATAACGCCAAACTAAACGCACGGAAGTCCGCGCGACCATGAGCACTAACACGCCGCACGCGATGTACTTGTGTAACAATTGCACAAGCGCGTGCTCGTTACCTATCTGGTTATATATATATATATAGTAAGTAAGTACACTTGGTCAAACGACTCCGTAGTTATTGCTGTGTTGGAGGACGTTCCGTCCTCAGCGATTCATAAAAGTTGAACTTGGAATATGTTCTTAATAAAAAAAACTGTAAAGCTACTCATTTGTGTTTGCACTTGATTTATAAATATAAACAGATATATGCGTGGTGTGACAATCTGAAATATATCTTACAAAATGCTATTTTAGATTAAAATGTAGCTGTCACGCAGGGCATGATAACGCGAAAAACGTGTTTTATGCACCAATATATTGCATTTAGTATTTAAATTCTCATATTAACGAATGCGCTTGTGTCACTTTATTGTTATTATTTATATGTAGCTCTCCTTAAACTTCAAAAGTAAAGTGACTTTAAAAGTCGGTTCGTTTTGAACGTACGCACG
>JAUYWG010000057.1:21206208-21216285 GCA_034779775.1 Enteromius afrohamiltoni
ATTATTTATATGTAGCTCTCCTTAAACTTCAAAAGTAAAGTGACTTTAAAAGTCGGTTCGTTTTGAACGTACGCACGGCGTAGAAAAAGTGTTCAAAATTAGTTTAGGAAAATTACTTAATCCAATTGCATCGCAATTTATGTGAATTTAGGATATGGGTTGATGGAAAAGTGTTTACGATTTTCTAATAACTCTAGGCTAACTGTAACCACGATATTAATAATAGTTTATAAGCCAATGGATATCTGCAATACGTTACAAACAGACAGAAAACAGAACACCAAGTAGACCCTTCTTTGTTTAATCAGATGATATTCCCGGGCCCTTGAAGGTGTTGGCTGTCTGCAGCACTCAGATACAGTGTCTTTATCCATGTGTCGTCAGCATAAGGGTGGATTGAAAAGCTTTACCATCTGGAGTTCACCGCGTGTCGAATGTGTTTGTTCGAGCCACGCGCGCGGCAGACGACAGTCCTGCAGCCCAAGAGAGGATCAGGAGACCTCTGCTGACCTCAAAGCAAGTAACCTAAACAATACAAAGCATATGGATAGATAGATACGCATAGCAACGTTAAGTCTTTCGAGCGCTTTGAACATACACACTAAATTATTTAGAGATTTGTCGTTTATACAAACGTCTTCATAACATTTTAAGGTAGACGACAAGTAACTACAAATGAACTACAAAGACAATTCGAATTAAGCGAGACGAACCTTGCAAGGCGAAATAAAATGACAAAACTACATTGAAAATCGCGTTGGCCCAATACTCAGGCCTGCGCATTTTTAAAGTAAGCCTGGCGGGCTGTTGTGGGGTTAAATCCCTAAGCAAATAAGAACTATCGGTGATTTGGAGTTGGGGGAAACGTTGTTGTGCAGCAATAAAACGAGAAAAGGATAAAGATAAATCAGTGTTCGACAATAAATCAATGCAGCAGGGATGAGATGAGCGCGGGTGGGGGATGGGACTCAACGCGCAGATGACAGGCCATATGGAGCCGGCCTTCTTTTTTTGGACACAATTTGATGAACTAATACTTTCTAAGGGTTTACTGCGGTGTTAACAAAATATTTATTTCACGTGAAAACGTTTACGCCGAAGAATGAACAGTCAATGGAACAGTGGCGCAAGATGACCTTATTTCCTAAAGGCGCTCGCGGTTTATTTGCCAATACGCATTCCCTGAGAGCTTTAGGCTACACATCTTTGTATTGGGGTTTAAAATGTAATAACGTCCGATTTGAAATAGTTGTTCTTCAGATTATAAACCAGTTTGAGAAGTCATGAATTGCACAACAACTTGTGCATCAAGAAATGAATAGAACGGGTGGAAAGTGCTTTGTTTCGACATTACAAATAATAATAATAAAAAAAACACGTGCATCGTGAAAAGTGCAGAAACTATTTTCCAAACAAACGGCTAATGTTTAGTAACCCGACAGATGCCACCTCTTTCCACCAGAGTATAATCCTCTCTGAAGGGAAGGGAACAGAGGAGCAGGACGGAGAGCTTCAGTGTGTGTGTGATAAACTGGGCTGCTCTCCTCCTCTCTGTCAGATCGCGCTCTGCATCACACCATTTCACATGATGACCGACTCTGCTTACGAGCACCGAAACCTTCAGCTCTGGCTATATGCTTCCAACATGCCCTTTTCTGCTATCTTTTTTTTTTTCGTTTATATTGAAGAAATTTGAGTGATGCAACGCTGTAAAGCGGAAATGATTTCTGTCGCATCCTACAGCATCAAGGTGCGCAAAACCGTGCGGAACAGTTGATGGTTTTGGAAGGACGCTCTTCTGCTCCGACTGCCTTGTGGACATTTCCCCAAACTGGATTTATGGACACTTATCATCTCGGGGGATAAAAACCTATTATTTATATCCTGCTTCGCAAGGTGTATTTGTGTAAGTTTTGATTAAATCGATGTGCATTGTTTATACGAATTGTTAATGTCAACCAACTGCGTCTGTGTTACTAAAGCATGTTTCTTTTTTCCTTCTTATAGCGCATATGACAGTTGACTGTAAATGCATTGAGGTGCCACTGTATCAAATGATGCCAGGCTATATTAATAGGTTCTTTGATTTTCAGAGTGAATGGACGTCACTGAAGGGCTCGCCTAATTAAAATCCTATTTGCGGGGAATTTTCCTTTCTGTGTATGGTGCAAGGTTGGCTTTGACAAATGGTGCCCTCCACTTTTTTCCCAATATTTAGTTTACCCCCTCCTGATGCAGGTGCTTTCAACTGCCCCCACCTTCTAATATATACCCCGCCCGACCCCCCACAAGAGGCGGCGGTGTCTCTGCTTTAGTCTCACAGTTTCCCCCTTCTTTCTTACCTCTGCTGCATTTTGCATGAGCTATCTAGGTCATTAGCATTTTAGCGTATGCAAGACTTGACAAAGCTGGTGAGGAGCCAGATGGGCCCTTTACTATTTTTTTTTTTATATCTCATGGGAGTTGAGCAAGGGACCAACTGCAGCAAGCCACCGAGCGCTTTCTTTTTATTGCCATCACTCGGGCCTTATGTTGCACCAACACTTGAAGGGGAGATGCGCATCGTCCTGTGGAAATAACGCATTCGAAAAAATAGGTAATGTAATAAATGGGAACGCTTGCTTGAATTATGATTTGATGCACAGATGCGTTAAGGATGCATGATGCTCTGTGCAGTGTTGGATGCTGATGCTACACCAGTCGGAGGACGACGTAGAAATTTTGGTGCAGCATATTTGCTGTAGCCTAGTTGTGCGATTCAGAACATTGTGGTTGCAAACAGGCCTGCTTTTCTTCGTGTTCACAGCGGACCTTGATTTAAATGTCCATACAATTAAGGCACGCGGTGAATGCCAAGAGAGATGGCAAATATCATCGAGGATTGTTTTTATAACAGCACAGCGCACATAGCCCGTGCTTTGCGATGCATGACAGTTCTTATTTTTCTTTCGTTCGGTTTTTGCGAGAGCGCGCGTGTGTGGAGGCGAGCCGACGCATCAATGCGGCCAAACTCCTCTTTAATATTTCATTGCGTTCTTCCATAATTTTGTGTTGCGCAAAACAGCGTGTCGCGGAATACTGTGAAGCGTCATTGTGTATTTGCGAGTTTAAAACTTAAGAATTACATTGAGGTCTGCTGTAGCCTAACATATTATTTACTGTCTTTTTAAGGGACGATTATAATTTAGAAATAGTCTCATTCGCAGACCTGTGCGGGAACACGATGTCTTCGGGAGAAGATGAAGAATTATATGGACAGAAAAGTTGTGAGGCCTACAGTGACAACTAAATGAAACATAGCGCGCTGATATCTTACATTTCTGAACGTTCAGGATGACAGCAGCTGTCAGGTGTCATCATAAGGGCACTGAAAATATTGACCATGTACCTTTGTATTGTATTTATGAGTGTGTAAATAATTTTAGCCTGTCAATAAAATCTAACATTTACTAAGCAGACATTAATTTCTTTTTCTTTTTCCACGCAATATTTGCCACTTCACATTTCGATTAATCAGAACACTTACTAAAACTTTTTATTTTCAGACTTGAAATCGTTATCCTGCATCTGTCAACACTTATTTTTTTTTTATTTTTTTTTTTACATTAATTCAATAATTAAGATGCAGGCCGCGAGCTTTTTAACCGTACTTTAAGCAATATTTAATGTACAATTAAAAATCTAATAAATTCAAAATGACGCCAAAATTTTATTTGGCGTCGAAAAATGTTTATACTTAACATGAAAACACTAATTTGAAGAGCATGCATCATTAAGAACCTTTTAACGTGAGAAAAAAAAATATATTGCGGTATAAAATGATACAAACCGAAGCGGATTTTGGGCGTCCTAAAACATGCCATGAATTCCAGCAGCTGTCGTAATTTTTAATCTTCCCCTCATGAGAAATGTTCATTTCTAGAGACAGATCTGCACATCCAGATCATTGTATCGTCCTCGTGCTCCTTACACCCTATTCAGTGAACTTCAAGGTCATATAATGGTTGCTTTTGGAAATGAAGGCCTATAGGCTTGTGCCAAATCGCTTTTGTAATTAAAAGGGACAATTAAACGTCATTTCATTAGATACACGTTTAAAAGTTTAGGCCTATATTCTCAGATCAAGGACGGCAAAGAAAACATGTTGCGTCATTAATGATTTTTGCACCAAACGAATTGTAATCTCTTTCGTCCACGAGACTACCAGTCAAGGGTTATGCATATTTCCGCGAGATGTTTAAATGTTATTATAAAACATATTTAACCTAGGCTACAGCACTTGCAGGCCTTCTTCCGGTTCTAGAAACGTTCTGTGCGTTTACAGATTAGGCCAAGCGTTCAGGCAATTCAAAGCAATAAGTGGAGATATACAAGATATCATTTTATAAACACGGGTGCATTACTACACTGCCAAGGCTTGCGTGACATAAAGTTCTTCATACTGGAAGTGAACGATGCAACATCGAAGCATTGCTCTAACATGACACACGGCAGTAGAGAAAAATGAGAAATTATACTGAACGCAGAAAGGGCATGTTGCAAAGGGCGGAAAACTCGGAGACTCGAACCGTGTGCGGCCTTGTCGGAAATTCTACATCCCTTAAAGGGTATGTAAGGACACTGCATAATGTCAGATCAACCTCATTAGCCAGAGGTGTGGCCTACATTAGCATTTTTCATCAAAAGAATATTTAGGTCGCAGATTAAATTCAGCTGCCCCTGTATTTCAATCAGCGGCTTGGTAATTTTTGTAAATGTTGATTCTTGAAGGACGCGGGGACACGGTGACAGTGGGACACGAAGTGAGTTATTTCAGTGGGATTTGCGTTGAATTGAAAACATAACGTTCAAAATCGCAAATAGAAAAAATATAATGCGTTTAGAAAACGTACTTTTCTGAGCAAATACAGAGTAAACCTGTGTTAATTGGTATTGATTTGATGAGATGAGCAAAACTGACAGGAAGCTTACTGATCACGCTCGTGACAAACATTAACTTTGGTTTCTGTCCAGCGTGCAAATGATCCGGTTTATTTAAAGCACATCGAGTTCTTAAAGAATTTACTGCTAAAAGGTTCACATGTAAATGAAAACGTTATTTTCCAGGCACGATCTGTCGAGGACACTGGAATGGCCATTTTGCGCCACTATCAGTAAGATAAACGTCGCTCATCTAAAAAGCTTTTGTGATGTACATCTATAATACATGAAGGCATAATTACATTACCCCTTTAATGATTTATCGTCAAAACGCGTTTACAAAGAATATCTCAAAAACAGCCGCCCGTCACTATGGTTACCTTCAATTCGTCAGCTTGTTTGCCTACAGCTCTGACTACCAATCTATCTTATTACGACGTTAAAAACGGACATATATGCTGCATAACTAACCCTGACTCCCAAACCTTTTTACTTTGCGTGTTCGGGCATATTTAGTGGGTCTGACCCCCATTAATCATTCCTTGCGGCAGTTTTGTTTCTTTACTGTCTTTTTATACAAGCAATTCAACTAGGAACCGTCAGTGTAATGATCTCCCAGTTATATAATAACTAGAAATTAAAATCAAAACCACCCACATGTCTACTAGTTTCTTTTATGCTTATTTTTAAATATCAAAATATGGCAGTATGATGTGTTTTTATGGAACATTATTATTACATGATGAGAAGTGAAGATTGTATCAGGCCACAAGTGTGAGTGTCCTCTTTCACCCCAACACGTTATGATCTCCACAAGGTGGCGTTGTTTGACAGGTGACTATTAATTATCATAAACCAGCTGATCATTATACAGAAAAATAAACTACACAGTATCGTGCACAACAGGCGTATGTTCTCACACCTAACAAATCAACAATAAGTCTGATTTATAAAATACAAGCTTATTTTATATCGGCTGATATTCATTTCAAATATCTGCATACAAATATCCATAAGAACACTTGACAATCTTTATTATGTGTTCATTTTTATTTAGTGTTTATTTATATGAACTAGTGGAGTACAGTTACTTACAGATTATGTTCACAAGAAAATATTTCAAAGGCTTTCTGCATATTTAACACGCACATTAAATGACCTTCAGGCACTGACCTTATGATACTTAAGCTATTATAAAACGGTCAGGGAATGATGAGAGAAGTGAACGTTGCCTTAGGAAAAGGGAATGAAAAAGGCTGTATAAATGTTTAAGCAGAACAGCTGGGAGGTGAATACGAAAAAAGTGAAGAACAGGATGATGACAGATAGAGAAATAGATATTGTGCACCTTCCCCGGTCTTAGTGGAAGGAATATCCAGCTGAAGGGAGACCTCCGCACCACTGTGTGATAAATTTCAGCACATCTTGACATTCTGGACTGTGAGTGGTCTAAAGGGTGAAACAAAAACGAGCAATCATGATCAAAGCACCGCAGGCGACCCCAGGCAGGATGGATGGGACAAACTGTGAAGTAATGCGAAAATTGCAAATGCATCCACAAGGATAAAAAAAAACAAAAAAAAACGATGATGAAATACATCGAAAGAGAGCATTTACATTTACTTCAACAAAACACACACTGATAAATTCAGTCCTGGGTGTTAACTTTTGATCAAGAGAACAAATTAATTATAAATCAAACGACTTTGGTGTGATTGAAGAGTAATTGTGAAAGCTCAGAGGTAACAATGACTAACTTGTACCTTTGTAGCCATCAAGAATTTATTCCAGTCGTCTTTATTTGCTGCCATCCCTGGTCTTTTGAACTCAATTTTATTGCGTAGGACAGGGTAACCTGTGTTCCAAATAAAAAGAAGACAAATAAAGACACTTTTGTGTTTTATAATTACACATCTAAAGTAACAGGTCACCCAAAAATAACATTCGGATATGAGCTACCTTCAAGTCGCTCATTCTTCTCTGTTAACACAAAAGGAAACAAGGAGGAATGCTTTAGCTGTTTTTACAATAGAAGTTAAGGGGCCTACTACCACTGCAGGAAAAAAAACTCATATCTTCTTTTGTGTTCCACAGAAGAAAGTCATAGTTTTGGAAAGACACAAGGCTGAGTAAAGGACAGAATTTTCATTTCTGGGTGAACTGTCTCTTTAAAAGATCATCGCTTCACAACCGATTGCCTCACCTGTGATGACGCAGGGTAGCGAGCGGATGCCAGTGCCGGCAGCCACTAGGGAGGCTTCATATGTGCCCCTCTCATCCTTCGGCAGCACCTGCTCCACCCGCTGGTCCATGGACACAGTCAGAACCCACTCCCTAATCTCCTCCCTCTTCTCCACCTGAAACTCAGCCAATGGGAAGAGTTTACACAAAGGGTAAAAAAAGATAAATACATAAATACACCAGCCCAGTGCTTGTGGAGGAGGCTTACAGAGATATGTAGCTTTGAAGGTACAGGGACTTCAAATGGGATATCCGTGTCCTGGAAGTCTGTGTGATCTAAAGCATCCAATGTGCCCTCGTCGATGCCCTGAAAATGTACAACAGTTGCTGAAATGAGGTCATTTAAAGAATGTTATTAGAAACAGCAAAAAGAGAAAAAAAGACAAGAATAGCATTTAAAGGAGCAGTTGAAAGCAGTACATTATTTATAAATGTTAATTTTGTCCATTTCTACTTAGCAATAAGCACTGTTGTTATAAATAGTGACTTGGTTATGTTTAAAGTTCCTTTAATTTATTTGAGATTATTAGACGTGACATTATGAGGTCTTGGAAGTCTGTCTGAAACCAGTTTCTTTAAAAAGGTACAATTCTGTGCAAAAGTCTGGGTGTGCTACAATGTTTTTAATACTTTTTTTTAAGCATCTTTTGCTTAGCTCAACGTGATTATTCAATCAAACATGCAAACAATAAAAACAGTATCATTGTCAAATATTACTACAATTTAAAACAAATGTTTTCTATTTTAAAATACCATTTGTTTATGTGACGGCAATGCTGAATTTGTGCAGTCATTACTCTTTAGTGTCACATGATCCTTCGATCCTCCAATATAATATTAATATTTAAGTTTGTTTCATTCAGACTGCACACACAATCTAAAGTCTTTACTTACATCAGCCAAATCCAAAAAGCGGTTGAGGAAGATAAAAGCCATGTTCTCCCATTCCACAGCCTGCATGAAAAATATTCATCAGAACTGAAGAAGCTCAAATTAAAAATGAAAAGAAATGTTAAAAACTCCAGAAAGAGGACACATCGCCACTTCGTCTTCACAAACGAGGCAACTCGAACTGCTTTGAGAATCAAATTATTCACACTTGCTGTGAGCTCTTACTGGAGCAAACAGAAGAGAATTAAGCCAATTTCCCAGGGCTCTTAGCTGCCATCCTGTTCTCTGTCTCACATGAATGAGTGAGTGTGTGTGTTTGGAGCTGGGCTCACTGTGAGTTCACCTTGGCTGCCAGGCCGGCCTCATAAAAGGCCTTGTCAGCTGGAATGAGCTCGGTGTGCCTCAGGAGAGAGATGGACAACTTGGCCGCCACAGAGCTCTGTACACATTCAAAATTACAGTGACACAGATGACATGAAGGTGAAGTATGAAATGTTTTGGAATAATAAAATACACACTCCTATCGCAACTTCTTATATCAGGTTTGATGACAGGGTAATTACACATTTGAAAGACAATATGACAAGGCATTTACAACACTTTTAACTTTTATTAATTATTTGTATCAATAAAAATGTAGGATATAATGACTTGTTTTTACAACAGCAGAAACGCTTATGCTATTATAACAAGAACTGATGAGTACAGGCAATAAGACCAAAGATATCTGCGGTAGTGTCTGGTATTTTACAATACTGTTTGACGGTTGGGGTCATGTAAATTTTTTTTTAAAAGCAATTGATCAAAAATAGAGTAAAACAGTAACATTGTGAAATAATATTACAAAGTAAACAGTTTTCTATTTGAATATATCTTGAAGTGTATTTTTTTCCCTGTGATGTAAAAGCTGAATTTTCGGGGCGACATGATCCTTCAGAAATTATTTTAATATGCTGATTTGATGCTCAAAAAAAAAGTAGTTAATAACAGTAATAGTTATTTTATAACATTATAACCTTTTTACAAAATAATGAATATAAATTTGATATATTTTGTGACTATTACTGACAAATTATGATTTAAAATAATTCAAACTATTCCAAAAAATATTAACATTTTTATAAATGATTATTACAGAATTATAATATTAATGTTATCAAAATAAACCATGTTTATAACTTTAAATCTACATGCCACTGTTAGCCTTCACTACAAACACTGCACTGGTGCCAGTGTATTTTTTTTCCTAACTTTTGAACGGTAGTGAAGGTTATATTAAATGTGTGTATGTGATATAAAAATGCATATGAAAAACACACAACAAAGATCTGCTGTGAAGTATATACACACCAGCTGGTCAATGCCTTTGGCTGCAGAGCGGGTGGCGTAATAGTGAGCAACCAGCAGCATCTGCTCAAACTCTTCATGGGCTGGAGAATTAGCTTCTGAAGACTTGGTCAGGTTTTCACACTGCACAGAACAGAGATACAGTAAGATTTCCCACTTGACTATATAATCAATACCGGCTAAATCATTTCCCATGTATAAGCCGTCATAGTAACCCAGAGCTCACCAGCAGTTGTAGGACGTCCCTTAGTTCTGCCCACATGCGATAAGCTTCCGAACAATCCCGGTCCCTTAAGCTCACCAGCTCCAGGAACATCCGCTTGTAGATGTTGAAGTTCTGCAAGAAGGAAGGGAAGAGGTTTCTGATGAAATCCAAAAGCCCTTATGCATGTAGGAGATGCATCATGTATCATTTTGCTTTGTTTGAAAAATAAAGAGTTTGATTCATTATCCAGAAGTGACTGGATGTACCTGTGAATAAGCTGGAACGCCATGCTGAGTGTAAAGGTTGAGTACTTTCTCTGTCTCGCCCTCTTTGATCAGGTGAGTGGCGTACAGAGCGATGTACTTGTGCAGGACCTTAAAATTCTGTTGGAGAAGGGAAAGGCAGATACTCTGTGAAAATCTTGCTATGATCCCACACCGACGTGTCTCGGAAGTGGGGGGGGGGGGGGGGGG
>JAUYWG010000057.1:21226266-21246284 GCA_034779775.1 Enteromius afrohamiltoni
ACATACCGCTTAGAATTAAGGCCAAAAAGTTCTATCTTGGTCTCATCAGACCAGAGAATCTTATTTCTCACCATCTTTGAGTCATTCAGGTCTTTTTTTAGCAAACTCCATGCAGGCTTTCATGTGTCTCGCACTGAGGAGAGGCTTTGACCTCATGATTCTCATTTGCTCTGACAAGCATTTTGAGCTGTAAGGTTTTATATAGACAGGTGTGTGTCTTTCCTAATCAAGTCCAGTCAGTATAATCAAACACAGCTGGACTCAACTGAAGTTGTAGAACCATCTCAAGGATGATCAGAAGAAACAGACAGCAACAGAGTTAAATATATAAGTATCAAATTCAAAGGTTTTGAATACTTAGTACCATGTGATATTTTAGTTTTTCTATTTTAATAAATCTGCAAAAATGTCAACTATTTTGTGTTTTTCTGTCAATATGGTTTACTGTGTGTACATTAATGAGGGAAAAAATGAACTTAAATGATTTTATCAAATGGATGCAATATAACAAAGAGTGAAAAATTTAAGGGGGTCTAAATACTTTCTGTACCCACTGTATATATACACACACACATATAAATGTGTGTGCAAACGCACCATTTAAATGGAACTAAAGAAAACAGATTGAAAATAACTTTTTTCTCCCTGACCTATAGTGGTTTGTTACTTTAAACTCACCCTGCTTCTATGTAATGGTTGATAGCAGCATCCATTTGTTTCTGCTGCACTAGATAGTCACCCCACACTTCCTCCAGCTTTACAACTTCTGCAGGAAACGCAACGCGAGCCAGATCCACCGCTGTGGAAGCACAATGCAATCACCAGAGGTCAATGAAGGCAATAAATCTAAAGCTCTGCTTTGCATTACAGTCACTTACTTATTGTTCAAATTGAAATGTAACACCCTATTCTGGCTGTTCTTACCAGCTAAGCTCACCTTTCTTAAAAGCATTTCCTTTGCGGTAGCACTCCAAGGCCTTCTGATTATTTCTTGTCCTTTCAAACAGGTCACCTGCCTGTTGAGTTTCATAATACTTAAAATTATGAATAATTAGAACTAAAACAATACCCCTTCAAATCTATGAAACAATACCATGTCGGTATGAGTAGTCATGCTGGTCATTGGAAAGTTATGAATGCACGGAACTTAATGTCGCCATTTTGTCAAGCCACATGCCGTTGTTGCAGATCAAACTCACCCTCTCATAAAACTCTCCTTTAATGAGTGCAGAAGTGATGCGGTTGATGATGTCATGGCTTGATAAAAGCTCGTCTCTGCTCATGGCCAGCCAAGCAGCTTTGGCAGGAAGTCCTGCTTTCAGGTAGAGGTTAACAGCACCAGTGAAGTCTCCTTCATTCTCCTTCACTTCACCGGCTTTCTCATTCTGATTGGTCTCCATTAGGTAAGAATAGTAACTGCGTCTCAAATTGTCCAACTCTGGGTGGCCCTTCAAGGGATTTACACATATTTAATATTAGATAATATCAACTGCAACTAACCATATAACCTTGTCCATAGTTAATATAGCAACATAAAAAAGCTTATCGACTTCAATAAGGGATGGGAAAATATTGTGGAAATATGGATAAGTTGTGTGATATACCTTCATCCTCAAAAAAACCCATAACCATAAATGAAAATATGACAGAGACGATAAAATCACTCAAAATAAAAATAAATATGGTTTGTGCTGTCAGTAACATGTTTTATGGTGCGAATTGAGTGTTGGCAGTGTGAAATTCATTTAGACATTTAGAATCCAGACACTCAATGATTTTGTATACTGTTGGTAATATAGAAATGTAGGCAGAATAATAAATTGCAATGTTTGATTTTAAGGACAGTTTTTACTTGTGTACAATAAACATCATTTTGGTATTATGTTGGACGACTACTTCTGAGTGAAACTTGTTGAGAACTTGTTGAGTATTAGGCTAAACAAAAAAAAATGTAGGAAAAAAATGTAGTTATGAATATTTATTATATTGTATGCAAAAACAGATATTACCTTCGCCTCTGCTACTGCAATGCATTCATCCCACATGTGAAGCTCCTGGTACATTTCCATCGCTTCATCCACCGCATTCTGCAGAGTTACAACAATATTACTTGCAGCTATCGAGATATAACCATCTCAGCTCTGTTGCTCCCACGTATTAACCGTCCAATACCATTTTTTAAACTCAATTGGCAAATGCATAAAGAAAAGCAGTGGCAAATACTTTTTTTTAAAGTAAAAATAAGTAAAAATGATTTATTTATTATATTATATATTTTATATTTATATATTTATTATATATTTATGTAACTTTTTTTTTATTATTATTATTATTAGTTTCAACTTGATTCATTGCTAAATGTGAAATGCATTTAATTTTTAAACATTAAATAAATAAACATTTCAAAAACATGTTTGTTTATTTATTTGTTCATTTAAAAAGCATTTAATTTATGGCATTAATATTTAATACACATACCCCCAGTTTCACAGACAAGGTCTAAGCTAGTCCCAGACTTAATTTTATGTTTGAGGTGTCTCAGATGAAAATATCTTCCTCTGACATATCTTAAAACATGTCAGTGTTGTTGTTCTGTGTAAAGACGCACACCTGGAATATTTTCATATAAGGCATTATAAGTTGCTTAAATATCTTATTTAACGAATGCCTAGTCCTGACTTTAGCTAAGCCCCGTTTGTGAAACCGGGCCTGAAAGTTGTATTTTTAAGTGGCACTATTACTTGCAAGTAACAGAAACTATTCTTTACCTGTTCCAAGTAATACATCTCTGCAAGCTTAAAGTTCTTTTCCAGCATGGCCAGTCGTGCTTTCACCTGGTAGTGGTCTATACCATCACCACCCTACAGACCAGAATATAACACTGAAATGTAAAATACAGAAGCACAAGAATAACAACAAAAAAAAACACATTCAAATGAACATACATAATATTAGAGATGCTACGGGTTGAAGACCTATATGTCCTTTAAAAAAAAATGTATGCATTACATACATATTCCTTTGAGACTGCATCTGCAATTTTGTTGGTCTCATTTAGGAATCGGGCTTTGGACACATCTCCAAGGGCTGCAAAACACCTGCGGTACAACCCAAAAACACCTTAGAAGAGAAACACTAAATAACAAATATCATATCATGCAGTCTTTCACATTTCAACCACCAAAAACTCATTTGAAGGCATTTAGGTTGCACAGCATTGATCAGCCCATGTCTAAAAGTGGCTTTAAGCACAAGCATATTCAGTCAATTCTTTCATTTGCATTCTCCTTCATGGTTTTTATCTGTATGCTTCATGCAGATAAGCCTATTTATATATATATAAAAACATAGCAATCCTGCAATATTAAAGACCCTCTAATTTATATTCCAGTTTCAAGCCCTTTTAAAAATGCTTATACAGTAAAAGGAAAACTCTAAAAATGCTCATTGCCTCCTAAAGTGACTGGATGCCTTTTTAAGAACCTTTGGTGCTTGGCGCTAAAGCTTTTATCCTCCCGCACAAGCTCAGGTGAAGGGTTTTTTCTCTATTGCAACAGATTACACACATTTTTCTTTAGGCAGAATATTATCCGAGACACATTTCAGCATTTAAAATGTAACACGCAGAGTAACTGCTTAGAATAGGAGCTTTCTTAAAGGATCTTTTGACTAATGCTTTTACCATGCATTAAACATTCACCGTAATATGCAAAATAGCGATTCTTTCATTAAATGGAAATATTACTGTTTAAAGTCAGAGTTGGGGTCTTTTCCTATAGAACTATTCCGAATATACTAAAGGCGAGTCATCATACATTTTCATTTGTATTCTCTGAGGTCAATTTATAATGCTATTCAGCTTATTCCCACCAAAAACAGTTTTATGTGCCCACCCTTTCTTTGACCTCTGCACTGCAGATCCATTTGTGTGCAAGTAATGTAACTCCAAATCTCTTCTAAATAAAGATCAAACTTGTCCACATATGTTAAATATGTTTTTTAACTGCTTTAAATTCATTTTGACACACTGATGACACATGTGGGTCATGTGTTAATATATCAATATATTAATTTACAGTCACTAAAGTTAGAGACATAACAGACTGAAAAATTCTTACTGGGCAGGATATTTTGAGTACATTGGGTCTACAGTAAATGCTTTCATTTCAAATGATCAAGGAATATTACATATTCATGATATGACCCCTTTAAGAATGTAGTGTTCCTGTGCTGATTCAATGTGCTTATATTTAATTGTTTAGTTCTTCTGTAGTGTTAATTAGATGCATATTAAGAGCAAATAAGAAATAAATGTGCAAAAATAAATGCAGCAATGCTATTAATAGAATGTAAGAACCGTTAAGAAAGACAGTAAGATTATTGTATTTATGTAATCATGTGAAAGGTGTTTTTCTCTATTGTCAGTACAAAGGCTGTAATTAATATGTTTATGCACACACATCTGCCAGTGACTCCGCTGTCTTTGGGTAGGTAGGTGTTGGTAAAAATAAAATATTTCTGCATGGGTTTGTTAAGGTGAAACAACAAATAAAATTATTATTTTAAGTTTAATTTATTTGTATTTAACCCTGCTGAGATTTTTCGCCTATAAATACACGTAACCAAGCACCAAATGGTATGACCCTGTCAGTTCTGCAACTTTAAAAGAGTCTTACTGTTATCTAAGGATGACGACCCCTTGGTAAAGTTGAGTAGAGGAAGTTTAATAAAAATATTCTGAGATCATCAGTAAAAGAATTTAAAGATTTTTGAATTCTGTCATACTGGTTCCTAGTTGTCAAGGTTAGACACATGATCTGGACAGCTATGCTGAAGTCATCGCAGCAGTAGCTGAGTCATAGAGGTGGGGGGACTGTCTTGCTTGTCTAACCTCTCAGCGATGTGGAGCTGTTGTGCCTCTAGGGAGAGTTTACTTAGAGTTTTCCACATGGCCTCTGTCTCTGCTGACATCTCCAGGGTCTCTAGGAATGCTGTAGCTCTGCACATACACATACACACAAGTTAAGCTATGAATAAGGAAATGTACATAATTTAAAAGGACGGGCCACCCAAAAATAAATTGACTTCATTATTGACTCATTTTGTGTCAACCCTGTATGACTTTCTTTGTGTGGTGGAACATAAAAGAATACATTGGTTTTTAAACTGTTGTGGTTAACTTACAACTGATTTCATTTCATCAAATTATCAAATGTCTCAAATGATCTTCTCTAATGGGAAAGATTGTGACAATTTAATTACAACACTTTATTTCAATGGTCCACTTTAAACATTCTACTAACGGTAAGTAACTTGGCAACTACATGTCAACTAGCTATCACTGAAATATTAGCAGAATGCTTAATATATTAATATCTATTACACTTTTTTTTTATTATACTGACTATGAGAAACTGTGCATATATATATATATATATATATATAAATATATGTCAGCTTATCCTGCAAAACCTAAAGCAGTCTACTCTGTAACTACATGTCAACTAATTGTCATTATTTGGCAACTACAGTGTTCACTTACTCTCAAGGTTTCAATGGTTAGTAGAATAATGTCTAAAGTGGACTATTAAAATAACGTCTAACCGAAAGACATTATTAAGTTGTAATCCATGTTTATTGCAGGTGTCTGGTGTATATTTTTTACCTGTAATAGTCACCATCATCAATGGCTGTGCCAAATTCAATCAACCCCTCATCCAGAGTGTAGAAGACGGAGTTAACCCCTTCAGTAACAATGACTTCAGTTTTTCCATTGGATCTCTCCAGATCTACAATATCACCCTGTCACAACCCAAGTCAAATGATTAAACTCACAGTCGGCTCAAACAAGAAACACGAATGGTAAGAAACAAATGTATTAAACAGTACTTCAGTAAAATTGGATCTTATTGAGCTGCAGTCCATTATAACACTTTACTATCAACTCAGGGTGTGCTACAACTTCAGCTCACCTTGAGGGGAAACATTGTGACCCTCTCCGGGCTGTCGATGGTGTACCAAACACACAGGTTTCCTCTGTTCTGGGCCACAACTACATCACTACCCGGTACCCATTGAACATAAGGACAGAAACTCAGCATGGTGCTCTTCACGCTGCTCTCGATGTCATACAGGTGGAGCTGAATGTGGAAAAAGAGACTGAAGTGACAAATCTCTCTGATTTTACAAGTAATTTTAGAGCTTGCATAACGTTGGCCCTTACCCTGAGTTTCTTATCCCTAAAAAGCAGTTTACGCCCCGTTTCATTCAGCTCCAGCCAGTCAATCTTGGAGTCATGGCTTATAGTGCCCAGATTATACCCACCCACCAGGTCCACTGAGAAAAACA
Source organism: Enteromius afrohamiltoni (assembly GCA_034779775.1). Lineage (NCBI taxonomy): Eukaryota > Metazoa > Chordata > Actinopteri > Cypriniformes > Cyprinidae > Enteromius > Enteromius afrohamiltoni. Next base: position 21,232,615 of record JAUYWG010000057.1, read on the forward strand.
GGAAGAGAAAAGGATTATGGGAGACGAATGCACCAAATAGCAGATGCAGATTGTTTTCTGTTCATCCAAGGTCAGAAATTAATCATTGTCTAAAAACCTCTTACTGTTTAAAAGTTTTAGCTATAATGTCTTTAAAGAACGGATGAAACACTTTCCATCCTAAATTTTTTTTATGCTATAATAAACAGAATGTAAAAAAAATTGAAGATGGCTGCCGTGAACGTTACCATACCCACACTCGTACACAAAGACATGCAGCAAAAACGGAGGCGCTGCCTTTCATACAGACCCCGAACATCCGTGCCCTCACAAAAACAAATCAATGAGTCTTTCATGAATCACGTTCTGTGTGACGCTTCCCTGCATTTCTGCCTCTTTGTTCACAAATAACCATTCTGATGGGAAGCATCACTTATGGAGGAGGGCGAGGGGGGGAGAAGGAAAGGAAAAACACTTTCCAATTTGCACTTTCTGAACAGGTTTTAAGCACATGGATCAGTGAGGGGGAAAAGCACTCTGCTGTCTGTCAGAACAAAATAAATTGGATGAAAGTTGTTTCTCATTTTCACCACCTGAAGAAGAAACAAGGCAAGCAGGACAGAGGGAGCATGCCAGGACTTAATTAGCACAGGAAGTGGTCAGAACCGTGGCAGATGGCTGACGGTAGCTGGTGAAGGAGAGGGCCATGACGACGACACAGCAGGGCCGGTGTCTAATTGAAAGTTAACGTCCGAACCGAGTCAATATCAACACACCTTTCTACTGTCTCTCTCTCCAAATAACAGGTCATATGGAGAAGGTGTGCCATTTAGAGCGGAAACAGATGATTATATAATCAAAACCACTGATGACGTTGTTTAATTAAGCTTTTGATGACAACAGAATGAAACGTGATTATGAGCTAATGTTACTATAACTCCACATAATTTAGTGGATTTTTGCATTCGTTCAATAGGATAAATGGTTCAATGAATGTTTTTCACACAGGACGTGCAAAACTTAGAGCAGGAAGATGAGATTAATCAAAACTTAAAAATAAAATAATGTATTATTTCATTTTAGTAGATAACATTTCTGCCTGGGCAATAACTTACCGATAGCAATAGTTTTTATATCAATCAGGTAAGCCAACTTTTTGTTGTCCTCCACTCCCCTCTGCCTTCTCTCATTCAGACGCACACTGCAAACACAAACACACAAACCGAGGAATAAACACTTCCTGTGGGTGCTGAGGGACCTGTCAGTGCTCCATCAAGAGGAACCAAGCACTGCATTCTGACAGCACCTGACAGGCTTTATACATGAATGCTGATTTGTGTTGACTATGTCTTCTCACTTAGAGTCAGCCAGAATGACAGGACCAGGACAACCGAGAAATTGAAGGTAAATTATGCCATCTAGTGGTCAATATTATACATGACTTTTCTGGGTAATTAACTTTTTCTTACAGCAGGGATCATCAGACTTGATCCTGGAGGGCCGGTGTCCAGCAGAGTTTAGCTCCAACCTGCCTTAGCACAGCTGCCTGGAAACTTCAAGTATACCTATTAAGAGCTTGATTAGCTGCTTCAGGTGTGTTTGATTAGGGTTGGAGCTAAACTCTGCAGGACACCGGCCCTCCAGGACCGAACTTGGTGACCCCTGTCTTACAGGGTAACATAACAAAGGTTCTGTTCACTATGAAACTAGGGTTGAACAAAAAAATAACAAACAGGCATTTATTGTATCCATATTATTAACTGTTAAATAATTATAAGTGGATTATGAACTAAATATATTACATTATTATAAATAATATATAATTGTATATGACATGTTATACTAAATAATACATTATTATGATTATATATATAAATAAATAATAATTTGATTATATATAAATAACAATCATAGTGCTGTCAAATGGTTAATTGGATTACATTGGTTTTTGTTTACAAAATATGTGTGTGTGTAATGTGTATATGCACACAGTATATATATTTTAAATATTTACATATATTTGCATGTATATAAATATATTTATATAATTTAATATACAAATATATTTAATGTACAAATACACCATATTTATTCTTTAATATATACATGCATGTGTGGGTATTTATTCAGTATATTCACATAATAAATATACAGTTTATTTTGGATGCGATTAATCGATTGAAATAGTGTGTCCAATTTCCAATATCCAACTCACTGTACAATAATATTACTTTTATAATCGGGAAAATCATTACAAAGGAAAAATAGATTTTTACTTTTTTGATGAAGAATTGTAAAAACAACTGTAGTAACAAAGTCAATTATTTGAAATTTACTGTCCCTTGGGCTTTTAAAATGGCTTTTGCTTTCCAAAGTTTTTTCAAAACGGCAGACCTGATGAGGTGTGGGTTCATAAACTCTGTCCGAACAGATCCCAGGATTTCATTGCTTCCATATTCCACCATCGCCAGCTCTCCAGCGTTGAAAATCATGCACACCTACCCAGAAATATAGCAATTTACAATTAGACAGCAATGACTTTAATTATACCAGCTAGGGCTGCATGATTCATTAAACCCAGTCGTTTTCCCTTTGCACCATTCTCATAAACAACTGAGGCATCTTAATAACAAACAATAACATGAGAAAAACACTGTACCGTTTCATTTTCAAAGAAAAACTTTTCATTTCCCGCGGACCCCTGCCACGCCACCTGTAATGGGAGAGTGATGTTGTTTATTGAAGTACAACATGGTCATCAACTTTTGCTTTCCACTACATTACACAGAAAGAAGCAGAGGAAGAGAGACGCCGCAGCCAAGGCCCTTCACCATTATCCTGTTTGTCACACTGAACTTTCTTCCAACTCCCATAAGAGCACTTTGGAAACTCAATTAAACATGGATTAACACAGTGAACCATGACAGCCCTTGAACTTTTAATTAGACATTTTAAACCTTGGTCCACCCAATGGAGGCTTTGACTCTGTTGCAATATGAGAAAACTTAAACACAGACAGAGACTTTGAATGATCAAAAATAAATCAATTGAACAAATCTATTTACTTAAGAAATAAAGCAATTGTGAAAAATGAAACGCACCCAATCTACACATCTTACCTCACTTAATTTGTTGGATACCAGGTCTCCCAGCAGCAGTGTGTCAGAGGTGTGAGCCACAAGATATCGATCCTTCCCCATGACTTTCACCTCATCTATCTCATAACCATACTGAGACTTCAGAACCACTCTTGTGCCGGTGGACAAATTCTTCACGATCACCTGGGAGGGTTTAGGAAACAAGTTTTGTAGTATGTAAACAAGATTCGTACTAAGAGTGTACTGAAATGAATGGAAATATTTGCAAGTTTTGCTCACTTGACTTAGCCCTACGTATGTCATCTCAAACTTGTTCTTGTAAATACTTCTCCGAAGACAGCAGTCGAACAGCTCGACTCCTCCACATAGTGTGCCCTGCAATTTGGAGACAAAATTATACAGCATCTCCAGTTGTGACAAAGACAAACCTCAACATCACTGAACAACATTTTCTTTTGATTTTGTCATCCCAATTATGTACAGTGAAGTCGATAAGTATTTGATCACCCTGTGATTTTGCAAGTTCTCTCACTTAGAAATCATGGAGGGGTCTACAATATTCAGCATAGGTGTATTTTCACTGTGAGAGACAGAATCTAAAAAGAAAAATCCAGAAATCATTTAGTATGATTTTTTAACTATTTGTTTGGGAATTACTGTGTTAAATAAGTATTTGATCACTTGAGTCAAAACATTTTAATATTTGGTACAGAAACAATTACAGAGGGCAAACGGTTCCTGTAGTTCTTCACCAGGTTTGCACACACTGCAGGAGGGATTTTGGCCCACTCCTCCATACAGATGTTCTCTAGATCTGTCAGGTTTCAGGGCTCCCTCTAAAGATTTTGAATTGGATTTAGGTCTGGAGACTGGCTAGGCCACTTCAGAACCTTGATATGCTTCTTACGGAGCCACTCTTTGGTTTTCCTGGCTGTGTGCTTTTGGTCATTGTCATGTTGGAGGACTTTCTACTTTGGTCTCATCTGACCACAGGACTTTCTCCCATAACTCCTCTGGATCATCCAGATGGTCCCTGGCAAACATCAGACGGGTCTGGACATGAGTTAACGTCTTAGTGTATTACTGATAGTAGCCTTGGAAAAGATGGTCCCAGCTCTCTTCACGGCATTGACCAGCACCTCCCGTGTAGCTTGGGCTGATTCGTCACATCATTGATACCCCACGCAGAGAGATCTTCCATGGCCCCGGTCCGAGGGACATTGACAGTCATCATTAGCCTCTTCCATTTTCTGACAATTGCTCCAACAGTTGTTGTTTTTCACCAAGCTGTTTGGCAATTGCCCCATAGCTCTGTCCAGATTTGTGAAGGTCTACAATTTTGTCTCGTGTGTCTTTTGACAGCTCTTTGGTTTTGCCCATGTTGCTACTTATGATGTGTTCACACAGGGCATCAACGCTTGATGGAAGATGTGGCTGAAGTTTGGCACTGACGCCATGGTCATAGCAGCGTCAACCAGTGAAATTCCTCAGTTTGCTGCTCTTGAACAGGATGAACGTGATTGGCTGCTGGATTTGCACAGAGCAATCCTAATTGGCTGACGCTTCCGTCGGCGGCGCTTCACTGGTATTGCTTGCTGCCGAAGTTGAGAATTTTTCAACTTCAGCCACGAGCAACACTTGATGTCACCCATTCAAAGTCAATAGGAAGTGTTGACGCTGACGCCCCGTGTGAACACACCGTTAGACTTTGGCTGATTGTGGAGTGCACAGGTGTCATTATGACAGCTAACGACCTCAAACAGCTGCTACCAATTTAGAATCATGAGCAGAGTGTAGCTGGACTATTTAAAAGCAAAATAACAGGTCTTTGAGAGGTCAGAAATCTGTCTGATAAGCAAGTGATCAAATACTTATTTGACACAATAATTCACAAATAAATGGTTTTAAAAAAAAATCATACAATGGGATTTCTGGATTTTTCTTTTTAGATTCTGTCTCTCACAGTGGAAATGCACCTATGCTGAAAATTGCAGACCCCTCCATGACTTCTAAGTAAGAGCAAAACCACAGGGTGATCAAATACTTATTGACTTCACTGTATATGCAGGATTCAGGATATTTTCAGTATTTGTTCTCCCAGAGAAAACTTCTCTAATGTGTGTACAGGTTTGAGTATATGAACAGAATAAAGATCTTTTAAAAATCTTTAAAAAATTGGCCATCCACACTGACCACAGAAAGCCGAGAGCCGTCTTTCTTCCAGGAAAGAGCTGTGATGGTGTACAGGTTTGGAATCTCTTTGGGAGAAGCTTCATCCCAAATGCCTTTTCGAGGACTCCAGTTAAAAACACGCAACCTAAAGAAAACAGGGATATATTATGACATGCTCAAAACATTATTGTTTTCTGTTTAATGTGTTCAAACAGAAAACAATAACCTGTCATAGCTTCCCACAACTATAGACTGGCCACTGGGGCTACATGCTGCCACTGTGAATTCCTTTTCGGAGCGATCTCGGCTGTAGTCAAAAGTCTGAAGCACATGGCCCTCCCTTCCATAGGCCACAATCTTCTTATCACATCCAGCCACAATTATGCTGTTGGTGCCCCAAGCCACGGCGTACGGTGGGCATGCATGAGTCAACAATTTGCCCTATAAACAATCAGAACAAATACATAATAAATGTAACGCACGCAAAAAAAAAATCATATTTTAATTAACACATGCATGTTATAAAAACCATTACCTGAGATTCTCCAGATCCTTCATCATCAAAGAAGTACCGGACAACCGTTCCATCTGCATGACCCGAGAGGATTCCCTTCCCTAAGACACTGGGAAATGGACCAAGGTAGACAAACGTTGTTATAATGAAATCACTAAAACGGAAATACAAATAAATTACAGCTATATGTAAACACAGTATTTAAAAATAAAAATATGTTAAAAAAAATTAAATTATAAAAGCTCACAAAATAAAAATATGAACTAAACATAAAAATAAAACCTAATTCGTAATAAAAATAAATCCTATAACATTATATAAATTATACCCAAGCAAACCAGAAAACGGTGCTTGGACGAAGAAGCAAGCATCAATAAAGCCAGGATTTACATACTTAGTCGTTAATGAGACAACATAAGAGTCCGTTCCATAGATCGTGGAGGACTTGCTTGTTTTTGTATTGGCTTGTCGAACCTGTATTTAACATAAAAACACTCACAAAATGAATTCTCACAAAACAGAAAATGTAAAGCATAGAAAATGTGCCACACTTACTTTTCCCTCTGCTAGTCCAAATATTATTGTATGTTCTGACGGCCAAACCAGGCATGTTACAGCACTCTTGAAAACAAAAATAAAAGTTATAATAACACATACATACAATATATGGCACTTCTGCCTAATGAATCATATTTATCATCAAACTACTTACTGTTTGAATAAATTTGTTGCAAATAACCTTTTTATCTCCCCTGGGACAGAAAACATTATATTAAAAATCTAAAATAATCCAATAATGCAAATTATGGATGCATGTAAGCATTCTGAGAGACTTACCACTCCTCCCCAATTTTGTAAACAAATATAATGTTGTCTGTTTGAGCCACTGCTATCTTTGTCGAATCAGGAGAAAACGCCATGGACTTCACCACATAGGTTTTCTTTCCATACTGCAACAAATTGTAAAATCATAACTTTATACATTTTCTTGATGTACTTTTAATTTATTTATTTTTTTATGTACTTTTAAAATTACATATAGCATTGGTACGTTAGACTACACCATGGAAGACCATCCATTTTAAAGATATCAATTCAATAATTCAAACTTACTTTGGGGTCTGCAGGTTTTGTAGTGAATCTGTCTCGTTTCTCTCCTTGCTCGTCATACAGTATAACCACTCTGTCGATAGTGCACACTGCAAACTTTGCATTGTTAGGAGCCCAAGCCATACAGGTGACTTTAGCAGCTCCATCCTTAAAGAAAAGACATTAACGTTACAGAAACATTCAGTGTAGAGTCCTTGAGTCGCTTGCTGAGATTTGAATAACAATCGGAATGTGATTTATACTGTTTATTTGCACAACTTACATGCATAAGCTGAAACCTGACAAGATACTTAAGTATCTAAGCTAAGCTAAGAAGCCTTATAATGCCTACAGATAGCGGACTGCCAAGAGCTAGTTAGCTAGCGTCGCTAAATAACGCGGTAAAAATTACCTGAGGAGTCAGAAGAGTCTTCAGATACTTTAGCTGCATTCTTCACGTTTATAAAAGATTCCGCGGAGTTATATGGACGTATTTCTTGATATAGCCATGTTATGCATAATAGTTGTCAGGCTGCAGACATTTTGGTAAACATAGCTTTCTCCCTGGTTACTGTCGCCAAGGAAAAAGCGTATGACGTAGTTACGTACAACGACACGAAACGTGGCTGAATTTGTTTACAGTCGTTCGTTTGCAAAAAAAAAATATATATATTTTTTGACCTAAAGTACTTTGTGGTAAAAATGTTTGATGCTATAAAACGATAAATGTAAAACAAAACATACTTGGAGATGCCGGGGATTGAACCCGGGGCCTCATACATGCAAAGCATGCGCTCTACCACTGAGCTACATCCCCTTCCTGTTGTACGGGGTTATTAGAGTGATATTTGAAGTAGTCCTATTACTACAGCAAAAAGTTAAATCATGCTAACCACAAATTAACCATGTTTTTTAACCAAGTTACACTATGAAGTAAAACTAGTTTTCATAAAAAAAAACACATTAAACAACATTACAATAACATTTTAAAAAATGTGATTAAAAACTGTTGTTGCTTTTCTTAAGGGATATTAATAAAGCATCATACAAACAACACCATTAGTTTAAATAAAGACATTTAATAATCACACAAATAATTCCACGTAATAAAAACATCATTACATCAAACTGTGGTCACATGCTGCAATAGCAACATCTAAAATTAACTAACTACTCTAGGTGATGGGTCAAACAAACACCATTGTGACTGGAAACTAACAGATGGGGCTCTGACACATATAGAACAACTAGAATAAGCTGTACCTGAGATCCAAACTTACTGAAACGTGTTCAAGAAAAACCACCAAGGAGAAATCATTACTTTCTTTGCAGACCAAACCAGAGACATGCACAACCACGTTATTCAGAGCTTTGAGACGGTACTGTATAACCTCTGGTTCATAAAAGAATTTTTTGAGCTCGTTCTTGGAGCAGTCTTTTACTTTTTTGAAGCCTTTGTTCGACTCTTTATTCCACATTGCAAGAAAGATGTTGAGGGAGAGATAGCCTTGGTGACCGGAGCTGCGAATGGGATTGGAAAGTTGATTGCCAAAGAACTTGGCCTCCATGGAGCAACATTAGTCTTATGGGATATAAACTCAGATGCACTGGACAAAACAGTCAAAGAGTTAAAGCAAGTATTGGATATCCGTGTGTATGCCTATACCTGTGACTGCAGCAAAAGAAGTGAAATCTACAAAGTTGCTGAACTGGTAAATAATTATTTAATTCCAATAACATTCCAACTATGAGCTACAGATATAAATAACACATATGACTGATTCTATAATTGCAAGTACATTTGGTGTCTTTAAAAGTCTTTATTTTTTTCTGCTTTTTTTCCAAATTATATTTTTTATTATTTTAATTTATTTGTTATTTGTTACTAATTGTTAGGAATTGCAAGATGTTACAGTCCATTACAATATAATGATTTATTTAGTGTCTTAAATAGCTGAAAATCATGATTTCTTCTTGTTCAAATTAGTCAGTGTATTTTTTCCATTATGTATCAATTTGCAATCAAAATACATTATACTTTTATCTCTGCAACATTTTATTCATAAAAGCCCTAAATAGTTCTTACATAATTCTACAACATTAAAATTTAAAATCTTTTTTTTCGTAGAAAAAAATTTGTCTATAAATCTTGCATCAACTCTGTTACCAAACCATATTTTGCCTTTAAATAGGTGGATCAGAATTCTGACTCAGACTCGAGAGACAGGGAAACAGTTAAAGGCAGGGTTTTTTTTAACAGAAGGAATCGCCACAACTTAGTACTCAGGACTGGGTCTGAATCAAACATAAAAGCATAGTAGAAAGGTTCAGCGATCAGAAACAGTGCGAGACCACAGAGGATCGGGACCTGCATAAGGCCATGGCTCATGTGGGTGCTCTGGCAGTGCCAACTCAGGAAGGCGCAAACGCCACAAAACGCAAACCTTACTTTTGTTAACATTTTTACAGATTCTGCAAGGGGTTCCAAAACTTTTGCATAAAACTGTACCCCTAATTATAGAATCACCCCATATATAAATATATATATATATGTTATATTAAGTTCTATATTTTTTATTATATATATTTTTATATATTTTGACAGGTTAAAAGGGAGGTTGGAGATGTGTCAATTTTGGTGAACAATGCAGGCATGGTAACAGGCAAATACACTTTCGTAGAAGCCCCTGACAGTCTGGTGGATAGAACACTAAGGGTCAATGTTGCAGCTCATTTCTGGGTAAGGAAAAGTAATTCAGTGTTTTCTTCACAGACTACATTCCTTATACCTCTGTTCATATGTTATGGGAACAGTGAGCTTACTGTTATCTCAAAAACATTTTGATATCTGCATTCACAGACTTACAAGGCTTTTCTCCCAGCTATGTTGCAACGAAACCATGGGCATCTGGTCTGTGTGGCATGCCATGGAGGGTTGTTTGCAATGAACGGCCTTGCAGGTACATTTATAAAGGGATTTCAGAGACATTGACACTGTGCAACACTAAATAAATGAGCAATTGTCTAAATTCAGTATTAAATTAGTATACGATTTAAAAATGAATTAGTATTGCTAACACATTTTATCCACAGACTATTGTGCAAGTAAGTCTGCAGCAGTAAGTTTTGCAGAATCTGTTGCACTGGAGCTGCTTGTCCTTAAAAAAGAAGGAATCAAAACAACAATAGTGTGTCCCTATCTAATAAACACAAAAATGTTCAGGGGATGTCAAACAAAGTAAGTCAATACAGTTTTCATGCAAAATCTCAATCTTCTCTTGGTCATGCAGTAACACTGGTATTCTAACTTTGCTAAGGAGACCATCTTTTCTTCCAACCTTGGATCAGAGATATGTAGCAAAACAAACTGTGGATGCAGTACTACAGGAGAAGATGTATTTGTTTTTACCCTCAAGTCTACATTTCTTGATGGCACTGAAGAGGTATTTTAGGCCTCAAAATGCTTGTTTATGTAGATTAAATTTGGTTTACTAATCAACATTTCACGATTAAATTGAATACATCTCAATAGTTTCGATATTGCACAGAACCGATGGACAAGATCTAATTTAACCACAATATTAACTTGACCTGTTCTTGCAGTCTCATGCCTGCCAAACTGGGCATCATCTTCATGAACTTCATTGGTGGGATGGATCTCATGGATCACTTCAGGGGGGTTCCTGTACCCATCATCAGCTACAAAAAGCCTCAGCGCCAACAAAATGACAGTGTCAGTGATTCACAAACCAGTCTTATCTATCACAACTAGTAAAATCACCAGTCGGCTTCAATGTATGATCAGTCTATTCAGTCTTAGAACTGCAAATAAATTCCTTTTTCCTTAATTCAAACGACTCCAGTACATTAAAGAGTGTTTTGTAAAATGAAAAATTGCATGATTGTAAGTTTAAAATGTCTTAATAACAGATTTGTTTTTTAATTTCATAACAAGTTACCAGGGATAGAAGGATTACCCGGGGAATTTTGGAAAAGTTATTTGTAAATGAACTGCCTCCTAGTTTATGTAAGATGTATAACTATTTACTATAGAATGAAGACCCACCACCCTCATGGTCTGACAAAATCTTTACTGTACTTAATACAACTGGAAAAGATATGAAGTGTACTACTTATAGACCATTAAGCCTATATGTCAAAACATGACATTTTTAACACACAATGTTAACTTCAATAGCAAGCAGAATTCAAAAACATTGAAACCAGATTTATTAATGGAAGATATGCAATAAACAATATGAGAAGAGCTTTAAATTTACAGCAGATTGGAAACAACAGTAAAACACGCTCAATAATAATACAGAGGATAAAGTATAAAGGTGGAAAGTGTCATAAGATATTATTAAATGCAGATGATGTTATTATTCATTGAAAACCCTCTTACATCTGTTTTGGCGCTTTAAAAAAACTAAAAGGAATGCCTAGAAGACTATAGATTAGTTTCTGGATAAAGTAAATGTTGATAAATCTGATGCAATGATGATATCAAGACATTGGCCTACTTAGTTAAGGAGGTATCTTTCATGGTTTTAGATACTTGGAATCATCCTTACATCCACAGCATTAAGTTTATACATGGCTAACTACACATAGCTTTTTTGCTCTCAGAATTTAATACATTAGAAAAACATTTTTGTTTGGTAAAATACAAGAACAAGAAAAAGGTTAAAAATATTTATGTGAAATAAAAGGGGGTTTCAACCTTCCTAATCTTAGATACTGTTATTGGGCTGCTCAGCTTAGAGCTATCACTGATTGGCTTGTGTTGATAAGGAGGAAGAATGGGTCAGTATTGAACAGAAATTCATGTCCTTAAGTTTCTTTGAAAGTTCTACCATTTATGGATTTGCAAGCACAAAAGGGAGTGAAGAAAACAAATATATGCATACAACACACTGTCCACAGTACAAAAAACATTTAGAAGAGAGATAGCTTTATCATGTGCAATACCGACTAAAGATAACCCAGATTTGCTTTCTTCTATATTGGATAGTGTCTTTAGTAGATGGAAAGAGAATGGTTTAAAGACAAATAATAAACTTTTTGAGAGAGAGACCATAAGGTCTTTTTTCTCAGTTATCTGGTTTACATTGAAGTCCAATGATTTCTTTAGTCATTTACAACTATGACAATATCACAAGTCACAAACAATGGGACATAATTAAAAGATCTCCAACATATGAAAAAAGGTTACTTTATTAATATTATAGAACATAGTTTACTTACTAAAAATCACGTAGCCCATACATAATGAAATATACGAATCCAAGACAAATCTAAAGACTAGAACGAAAGAAATTAGGAAATTAGGAATTCGTATAGTTATGTTTATAGAAAGTTTAATAAAACACAACATTTCACTTCACAAGACATTAATCAATGGACCGGAGTCCTGTGGATTACTTGTGGATAATTGTGATGTTTTTATCAGCTATTTGGACTCTCATTATCACAACACACATTCACTGCAGTGGATATATTTGGTGAGAAAATAATGCAATACTACATATCTCTATTCAAAAAACTAAATTTATTTAGGTTAATAAACAAACTCATCTATGGCCTGAGGGTGAGTAAATTTTCATTTAAGGTGGCATTATATCTATTATATAATATAATGTTTTCTGATTTTGTAGTATTGTGGTTAAACAATATAATTTCTTCAGTTGGGTTAGTGACACTTACAGGTTAAAATACAGTAGTTTTTTTGCAATGTATTATTATTTATTTATTTTGAAAAGAAAAAGAAAGTAATTTTGTTATTTTTGTGAATGAAGCCAAGAGCAGGCCTCTCTCTCCTCCTCTCTGACGTAGTGACGCACAGGTCAAGCACGCTAGTATAAATGCAGATGAAGTGAATACGCACGGCTCCACGCTGCTGTGAATGGAGCAGAGCGTGGACTTCTCTTTACTAACCACCGCTCGTCTGCCTCAAACCCACTTAAAACATCGCAAGCGGCCAGCGAGTTTCTTCTACATCAGGACTGCATGATATCTGGCCTTGATACCATACCGATATTTGAGATCGCATATTTAATCCGCATCCGGGTGAACATTGAGCAGCGTGGTTTTCACGTGGGAACTTCTGCGCAAAGAGAAAACAAAGGTGCAACGGCTCTACCAGTTCGGTTCACATACTTTTATCTGCTAGATATTCTCTGAGATTCCGTTTGCGTTTAGAAGTACTAACAATCATGTTGCTGAAAATGGCATCTTTAATATTGGAGGACGGGACAACGTTTAAAGGCCGTCTGTTCGGTGCCGTATCCTCAGTGTCTGGTGAAGTTGGTAAGTAAAACCAAAGAAAACATACTGGAAATAATGTGTATCCCTGAACCCTGTTGTCTGGCACTGTTCCTCATCACACACTAACCGGAAAGCGTGACTGATAAATGTGTGTAACCGGGAAGTTACACGTGTCTGATTTCCCGCTAAACGTTTAAAAAAGTGAACACTCGCTAGTAGGTACTTCCTAGGGCACGTGTGACAAATTCCTGACATCCCAGACATCGTTTTAGGTTAATCCTCAACTTAATAACATGGCAAACACGCTTATTTTGTGGCTTAGTGTCGTAAATTGTTAGACAAAATGTAAGTCTTTGCAAATAATTTATTAAACATAATTAAGAGAAGAGAAAGTAAATAAAGCAGAGAAATAACCTAGAATTTAACTGTGTCTGAACCAGACTGGTTCATTTTAATTAACATCAGTGTGTTATGAAATGTTCAGAGGAACTAAAGTTTTCATGAAAACGCATATATTAAATAAACTTGTTTGAAGAGCAGACATTTACACC
>JAUYWG010000057.1:21246426-21263586 GCA_034779775.1 Enteromius afrohamiltoni
CCCCCCCCCCCCCCCCCCCCCCCCCATTAGGAATGACAAAACCACCCTTATAATAATACTTTATGTCCTAATATAATTGCCATGATGTAGAAGTGTTAGTAACAATGTAATAACAATTGAATTGTTCTTAATATAATTTTATAGAACAGCAGTTAAAACTCTATTGCAGGTTATTTAATTCACTAAATTCAATAAAACACTCCCAATTTGAAACAACTGCATGTGGTCCTTAAATCTGTAAAGATTTTATTTAATGTAAATGTTCCCATAGACTGTAATACAGATCAATTAACAAAAAAATTGGTCATTTATATGCAACACCAGTACTTTGACTAAGTTATGTATCGTTTCTCCTTAGTATTCCAGACAGGAATGGTGGGTTATCCAGAGGCTCTCACAGATCCCTCTTACAAGTCTCAAATACTAACACTGACATATCCACTGATTGGCAATTATGGTGTTCCTAAAGATGAAGATGGAGAGTTTGGACTCAGCAAGGTGTTTTTCCTTTCTTGTATCCACATGCACTTTTAATGCATCACATTGTTTTAAACCTACTGCTACGCTGTATTCTAAATATTCCTCTTTGTGGTCTAGTGGTTTGAATCCTCTAAAATCCATGCTGCTGCTCTTATTGTTGGGGAGGTCTCTGAGAATCCCAGTCACTGGAGCTCTGCCAAGTCTTTGGATCAGTGGCTCCGCGAGCAAGGCATCCCTGGGCTTGAAGGTCAGTCAGTGCAAACTCTTTACCAAGAATTGGTTTTGATTTATTGAGTTTTGGAATGAATATCAATGTTACTGTAAAATCAGGGGTTGACACACGAAGCTTGACCAAAAAGATCAGAGAAAAGGGAACCATGTTGGGGAAACTTGTGGTGGAGGGAACTTCAGCCAATGACATTCCATTTGACAATCCAGACACCCAGAATCTTGTTAAAGAAGTTTCCATGAAAGTAAGTATCTTGGTATTCTTCGATTTAATTTTAATGTTGTGTAATTTCAGCTCATTTCTTATGCACAATTCAACAGGAACCCAAAGTTTTTAATCCAGAGGGCACAGTGAGAATCACTGCCATAGACTGTGGCATCAAGTACAACCAGATCCGTTGCCTTTGCCAGAGAGGGGCCCGGGTCACAGTGGTCCCCTGGGATTATCCTCTAGATAGCAATGGTGAGCCATGCCACTGTTCACACATTACTGAAGGATGCATTATTAAATACTAAATTATTTTCATTGTTTATAAAGATGCATGCTACATAAATTTTTTGTAAAAAATAACAAAAGCTATAGCTACTGATTCTACTAATTGTGGAAAATTATATCTGTGTTTTCCTAGATTTTGATGGGTTGTTCATCAGCAACGGTCCTGGCAATCCTGAGTACTGTAAGGAGACTGTAGAGAATATACGGAAGGTGGCATGTGTGGAGAATCCCAAACCTGTCTTTGGGATTTGTCTGGGCCATCAGCTTCTATCTTTGGTCATTGGCGCAAAGACATACAAAATGAAGTAAGCAGTTTGTTCCTCCCTTTTGCTTTCTGCAGACTACTAAAGTATTAATTACTTTGAGGATTTTTCACCCGAAAATTAGAATTCTAAAATGCATGTGCTTTTTTCATCTAAAAACCGGATACATTTCTGTGGAACACAAAAGGAGACATTTTGACTTGTTTTGAGAACATTTAATAACGATATATTGATGGATAGATATGCATGATGTTATGATCACTTTAACAAAAGTAAAATTAGTCCATTTGAAACTGCAAAAAGATGACTGGTAAAAATAGCTTTTAGAAAAGTATTCCCTTAGTGGGTTAAGTGTAATTCTAAAGACTCATTCTTAATGTTTTGTTCCTAAAGGAAGATTTTACATTTGTAGTTAAAACAAAAATCATTAAAACAAGATAAAGAGACAGCATAATAATATTATTCTATGGGCTTGTATCCCGGATAGGAATTAGATTTAGATTTTTCCAGTTTAGACAGCTCTTAACATTTATTTTAATCTAGGACTAGTCTTGAACCCTCTTCTGGAAACTGCCCCTATGTGATTAAACCAGACAGCATCACTTTTATGGTTGGCGGGTTTTGCAGAGAAACAAAAGGCTGGTTCCTTGGCCTTCCCATGCTATTTCAGTTATCACAAAGGAGCAGCATGGTGTGAAATCTAATTGCTGAGCTCAGCAGTTAGTCAGGAGCTAGCTGGGATGGGCCAGTCTGGTCCTGGGATAAGCTTGTTGCTTTGTTTTTCTTGTTCTCAAGGTTGGGTGAGATGCAAGTCTACAGGCCTTTCTTCAGAAGAGAACAGTCAGATATAGCTAAAGCACTTAGTTGTGAATATTAAAGGAGTCATATGATGTTGCTTCAAAAAAGCATTATTTTCCACATACTGTATATTTGATTGTATCTCATGTACTGTATTTTATTTTTTCCCTTCTGAAATGTGTTGATTTGTTCTCTGATTGGCCAATGTGTAGTGGTTGGCTGAATACTTCAATTGGTTTTGCCGGAAATGTTATGGCCCTTATGATGTGATGCTGTGTACAGTGAGAATAATAGGTTCACATTATTTCTTTTGCGCAAAGATTTTGTAAAGTGTTCTAAATAATCCCACTCCGTGACGTTGAAAAGTGGAGGCATGTTTAAATGTGCTTTAGGGATTTTATCTATCTTTAGGGAAACCTAGGGATCTTATCTATGCACTACGTTCAACCTTTTTGCATCACATGAACCCTTTAAAAGCTAAAACTTTGTGGTCCTTGTGTGCTTGTCCTTGTTTCAGATATGGTAATCGTGGCCATAACCAGCCCTGCATACATAAAGGAACAAATCGCTGTTTCATCACCTCCCAGAATCATGGGTTTGCTGTGGATCCCAAAACTCTTCCAGAAGACTGGGAAGTGCTCTTCACCAACGCCAATGACAAAACCAGCGAGGGCATTGTTCACAACCACAAACCACTCTTCAGGTTGACCCTCATTTGTCATTTGTGTCTTGTTAACATAAATACAGTATCAATGGGCTTAAATGCTTCAAAATACTGTGTGAAGTTGATAATTTATTTATTTTTTCTTTTCTTCTTTTGTCTTCCCTCCCCTCAGTGTCCAGTTCCATCCTGAATACATGGCAGGCCCAACTGATCTTGTTGGTCTCTTTGATGTGTTTCTGGATACGATCAAAGATGCGAAAGAGCACAAAACTGGAAAATCAGGTGACCTGTTATGACGTTACACTTATTGTTATTGGTTAGTTTTTATACTTGCTTTTGTTTACTGTAATTACATTATTGCTGAGGTGTTGTGATTTTTATGACACGTTAATTACTAAAACCTTAACATTTTTGCAGTTAAGCAGAGACTAACAGAGCATCTCGCGTTCCCTGGATCTCCTGACCCAGAAGCGTTTGTTAGACCTCGTAAAGTTTTGGTTCTAGGTTCAGGAGGGCTTTCCATTGGACAGGCTGGAGAGTTTGACTATTCTGGATCTCAGGTGATTTGTCAAAGGAGAAAAAACATTGAGTGTTTGGAGTGCACATGATCTCAGATGAGTAGAAGTAGATGATCAGTTCCTTTGTTCATCTGAAACTTGCTTAATATTAGAATAAATTAAGCTTACTGAATTTTCTAACTGATCAGCTAGTGGAAAGCCAACATTTAGATTTTTACAAAAATCTAAATATCTGTGTAATAAGCTAACTAAAAGTAAGTGTAAGCAGTTTTTTTCTTTTCTTCCTCTTCAGGCTATAAAAGCTCTGAAAGAAGAGAACATCCAAACCGTTCTCATCAACCCGAACATTGCCACAGTACAGACCTCAAAGGGCCTGGCAGATAAAGTCTATTTCCTTCCAATCACACCAGAGTATGTCACCCAGGTAATAAAAAAAAAAAAAGCTGTCCATCCCAAAGTTATTTACATGTTTTAAAAACTGAAATAATGCTTTAAAACGCACAGCTTTTGACATTGTTTTTAGACTGAGTTTAAAATGTTTGTTAAACATTTATTATGCTGTCCTTCAAATAGGTGATAAAGAATGAGCGTCCAGATGGGGTGTTACTCACATTCGGTGGTCAGACGGCCCTGAATTGTGGTGTGGAGCTTACCAAGCAAGGAGTGCTGGAAAAATACAAAGTTTGTGTGCTTGGAACCCCAGTGGCCTCCATAGAGATGACTGAGGACAGAAAGATCTTTGTGGAGAAGATGGAGGAAATCAATGAGCATGTTGCACCCAGTGAAGCAGCGATGTCTGTTGAACAGGTCAGCTTATTACTCTACTAAACATCAGGGCAGCGCAAATGTTTTTATGCTGAAGGGATTCTAATCCCTTCCCAAGTACATGACTGAGTAGTTAACAGACTACCTTACAATGGTATCCCTTTTCAAATCATTGTGATGAACTAGTATCACACTAATATAAAAGGCTGTTGTTACAGCATGTATTAAATGTTACCATGAGGGATAAATGAAAAGCTAATTAATTCACTCATAAAAATGTAAAAATATAAAAATTATAAAAGTAAAAAACACCCTGCTTAAAATACAAAATACTGAAATTGTTTACCTGAATGTCATGTGACCATTAATGAACATCTTTGAAGATTTTAAAACGAGTATTTTAATGATGATGTGTAACATTTTCTTGTTCCTGATTCAAATAACTTCAAATAATATAATTTTCCAGATTATATGTAATTGGTTAAAACCCAGCTATGTATATTTATGCATGTCCAACTTTTTGGGATTTATTTATTTTATTTTTTTTTCTATAGGCAGTGGCTGCTGCTGAGAGACTCGGCTATCCAGTTCTGGTCCGGTCTGCTTTTGCTCTGGGTGGATTGGGTTCAGGCTTTGCTAATAACAGAGAGGAGATGATCACATTGGTCACTCAGGCCTTTGCCCACACATCACAAGTCCTGGTTGACAAATCACTTAAAGGCTGGAAGGAAATAGAGTATGAAGTGGTGCGGGACGCCTATGACAATTGCATTACGGTATGAAGTGCCTAGAGGGTTTTTTTTTTTTCTCTTTTCTTTTCTTTTCTTTTTATACTGATATATAACACCTACATGCATTCATATTTTACCAGTATGTCTTTGACCATTTGTTTTCGAATTATTTTTTATTAATTTATTTTTTTAAATTTATTTTTTATTTTACGTTTAGGTTTGTAACATGGAGAACGTTGATCCTTTAGGAATCCACACTGGGGAGTCCATAGTCGTGGCTCCTAGTCAGACACTGAATGACTATGAATACAATATGCTGAGAAACACTGCCATCAAAGTTATTCGCCACTTGGGTATTGTGGGAGAGTGCAACATTCAGTATGCTCTAAATCCTGAATCTGAGCAGGTAATTCACTCGCTATTATCATCCAGGATCAATCTCAGTCTTGGGAAGCAGTGATCAAGCCATAATCGCGTTCTTTGTGTCTTGACAGTACTACATCATTGAAGTCAATGCTCGTCTCTCACGAAGCTCTGCGTTGGCCAGTAAGGCCACAGGTTACCCGCTGGCATATGTGGCTGCTAAGCTTGGCTTGGGAATCCCTCTGCCCATGCTCAAGTGAGTTCTGTCATTGAAATTAGCTAATACACTGTAAAGAACGCCTGTGTGTACAACTACTTTCTAAGTTGCTTAAAAGTCACTGTTTTCCAGGAATTCAGTGACTAATTCCACAACAGCCAACTTTGAGCCCAGTCTGGATTACTGTGTGGTGAAGGTTCCTCGTTGGGATTTGAGCAAGTTCCTCAGAGTTAGCACTCAAATTGGCAGTTCCATGAAGAGTGTTGGTGAGCCTCCTATTAATTAAATAAAACCGTTAGTAAAAAAATTAAATGGTGTGATTTGTTAAATAAAACTAATAAAAATGGTCTTTTAACTGAAATAAAATGAAATGTACATATTAGTTGGAAAAACTTTAACTGAAAATATGAAATAAAAAAAAATTCTGAGAAATATAGAGATGAATAGAAATATAAAAAAAATGAATTATAAACCCACATACCTACTAAAACCTACTCTTTTCAGTTTTAATTTTAGAGATAAAATGTTGACAAATACTATACAATAACTATTTAAGTATCAGTCTCCTATACACAGCACCTACATTTATATTTTATGCAGCAGAGGAAAAAAAGTTTGGGTTGGAATTACCTGTTTATACTTCCAGTCTTAATTGGCTGTTGCTTATTTATTTTGTTCTGATTTTGATGAATTATAGGTGTTCCTAGATCAGAGAAGATACTTTTTTGACCCTGAAACAATATTTTTATATAAAAATGTAATCGTGTACAATGCACTTGGTAAAATCCGTTTTTGCTTTTAAGCATAGCTTTAGTTTATGTACCTTTTTAATATGGCAAATAAAAGATTATTTTATTTTAGTCTGAGTCAGAAGGTACTATATTTTCTGAACTCTCATATCTTGTGTGTCATTGTGCACTCTCTACCATTCCAGGAGAAGTGATGGCCATTGGCCGCAGCTTTGAAGAGGCCTTCCAGAAAGCTTTGAGAATGGTTGATGAGAACTGCGTAGGTTTCGATCACACCATCAAACCAGTGTCTGAAGAGGTTTGTAATAAAGTCGCACATTTACTCTCTCACTCCCATGTCAGAAGCAATTTTTTTTTTTTTTTTTTTTTGCAACAAGCTAATTAAAAACATACAGGAAAACACAAACTGAAATATAATAATCTTTTACCCAAGGAGCTGCAGACACCCACAGACAAGCGCATCTTTGTTCTGGCAGCTGCCCTGCATGCGGGCTACACTGTTGAGCGACTCTATGAGCTGACCAAGATAGACCACTGGTTTCTGCACAAGATGAAGAACATCGCAGACCATGAGAAACTTCTAGAGGCATATAATCAGGATGAGAGTGCCATGCCACCTGAGATCATGAGGAAAGCAAAGCAGCTGGGCTTCTCCGACAAACAGATCGCCCAAGCTGTGCAAAGGTACTCCTTTTTAAAAAAAAAAAAAAAAACTTTATACTTTTTACAAAGAGTAGTTTATATGGGCCACAGTTGACTGCTAAATCTGCTCTTTTTCCCTGCTTCAGCACTGAACTGGCCGTAAGAAAGCTGAGACGTGACTGGAAGATCCTTCCAGTGGTCAAACAGATTGACACCGTGGCTGCTGAGTGGCCAGCTCACACCAACTATCTGTACCTGACCTATCACGGCTCAGAGAGCGATGTGGTTTTCGAGCAGCCCCATGTCATGGTGATCGGCTCTGGGGTTTACCGCATTGGAAGCAGCGTGGAGTTCGATTGGTGTGCTGTTGGGTGTATTATGGAGCTGAGGAAGGTGAGTCGCCCGTATAGTTTTATGTGGCTTAAAGTGAAGCGTAAATTCATTATTTTGTGAAATGTTCATTTCACAGATGGGATACAAAACAATTATGGTGAACTACAACCCAGAAACGGTCAGCACAGATTATGATATGTGCGATAGACTATATTTTGATGAGATCTCATTTGAGGTAAGAAAATAAATGTTTAATAAAGCTAATCAAATGTAAAAATAAATAACAAATATGATTTTTGATTATTAATAGTAATAAAATGTACATTTATTAAAATATTACAATTGGTGTGTTTAATTAAATTTTTTAAATTAAATAAAAAGCAGTCAAATGCAATAATTACTCAATTTTTATCACAGGTGGTGATGGACATTTATGAGATGGAGAACTCTGAGGGAATTATTCTGTCCATGGGTGGACAGCTGCCCAACAACATTGCCATGTCTTTGCATAGACAGCAGTGCAGGATCCTGGGTACCTCACCTGAATTCATAGACTCTGCGGAGAACCGCTTCAAATTCTCCAGGATGCTGGACACCATAGGAATCAGCCAGCCCCGATGGAAAGAACTGTCTGATATTGAGGTAAAATGTTAAGAGAATTAATTTTATTCAACTCTGAGACATACCAAGGACACTCTGGAAGTGCGTGCAGTGTGACATGAATAACCAAAGGAAGACATAAGTTATTTTATAATTGCTTGTAACGTCAAATGACCTCTTGACACTTCTCTCGTAGTCTGCTGTGGGTTTCTGTGAGACGGTGGGTTATCCCTGCTTGGTGAGGCCATCGTATGTTCTCAGCGGGGCTGCTATGAATGTTGCCTACTCAGACAGTGATCTGGAAAAGTACCTGAGCAGTGCTGTTGCTGTGTCAAAGGAACATCCTGTTGTTATCTCCAAATTCATTCAGGAGGCCAAGGTTAGTCACTAAAAACAGAATTACGTCTGTGCCTTCAGGCATTTATGGTTACCAGTAAAATGTGTGCGTGTCAGATGGGTTTTAATTTCTAAGGAATGCTGTTAGTCGGAACAAAATAAAGCTTGTCTGAACAGGCCTTTTTCACAGACGTTACATTAAGTGTGACTGTTACACAATTATAACTCTTCATTCCAAGTGACTGATTTCTTTCCAGTTGCTATTGTAGCTCAAATTAGGAATGGATGAGAAATTGTGTGAATTCTTATATGGCTCTGTAAATTAGTCTATAATAATAATACATGATAGCCATTTTTTTTTTACACTGCTCTTTTAGCTTTGTTTTAGTTCATGTAATATTTGTATTTTAGTATTTCTTTTTCATTTAAGCAAAACAAATTCTGATTCTTATTTGAAATTTGTAGTACTTTTTAGTAGTATTGCTATTGTGGGGACAGGCTTTTGTCATTGTACAATTTTGGTAATATTTTGCTGTCAGGAAATAGATGTGGATGCTGTGGCCTGTGATGGAGTGGTCATTGCCATAGCGGTGTCTGAGCACGTGGAGAACGCAGGGGTACATTCTGGAGATGCTACACTGGTGACTCCACCTCAAGACATCAACCAAAAAACCATGGAACGCATTAAGATGATCGTTCACGCAATCGGCCAGGAACTTCAGGTCACCGGCCCCTTCAACCTGCAGCTCATTGCCAAAGTGAGTTTTCATCTTTAAGCCAGGACAAGTGCATTTCAGAATATTTGGTGCTGAAACTAAATCTTATGTATTTGTCAACAGGATGATCAGCTGAAGGTGATAGAATGCAATGTGCGAGTCTCGCGCTCCTTTCCTTTTGTGTCCAAAACACTCGGTGTGGATCTTGTTGCCCTAGCAACAAGAGTCATATTGGGAGAGGAAGTTGAGACTGTTGGGCTGATGAAGGGGTTTGGCATTGTGGGAGTTAAGGTATTGATCTCAGTGATGTCTGTTTTTAATGAGAACACTCTTAGTATTTTCTTAGATCTGCATAAGCTTTTGCGTTTGACCCTTAGGTTCCTCAGTTCTCCTTCTCACGGCTGGCTGGAGCAGATGTGGTTTTGGGTGTTGAGATGACCAGTACTGGAGAAGTGGCCTGCTTCGGAGAAAACCGATATGAGGCCTATCTAAAAGCCATGCTCAGCACTGGCTTCAAAATCCCTAAAAAGAATATTCTCCTCACTATTGGTACTTACAAGGTAACTGCTTACCTTTACAGCAGGTCTATTCATTTGAGTTTGCTTCTATAGTTTATAGTATAGTTTCTCTAGTTTGATTCATAAATCTAATTCACATTACTGAAAGCTGTAATTTAATTTCACCATTGCTCATTCCTTTTATATACATCAGGCTATGAATTTTAATAAATACTTAACCGTAAAATGTGACATGGTTTTTCCTGTGCTGTTTGTGCAACAGATGAAAATACCATAAATTGTGGTTTCTGAGGTTTGCCTTACTTTTTAAGCATTTAGACTTTTTTTCCGGTTTCCCGGATAGGGATTAGATTAAACCAGGACTAGACCTTTGCTAATTTAGGACATTTAAGAATTTTTAGAAACATGTCTTACAAAAATGCATTATCTGTGAGCATTTTAAGACCAAACAATGGCAATGATGTATTTTAAGATATCTCAGTGCAAGCTTTTTCCAGTTTAGACAGCTCTTAACATTTATTTTAATCTAGGACTAGTCTTAGGCCCCGTTTACATAAAGGGAAAACTCAGATATTTCCCTGCGGTTCGGCCTCTCATTTACACGAAAACCCCGTTTTTATCACAGAAAATGATTATTTCTAAAAACTCCAGCCAATGTGGAGATTACAGTATACGCAGTGTGGACTGTAAAAACAGAGACTTTCGAAAACTATGCTGCATTTTAGTCATATGCAGTCATGTGACCAGTTCAACTGATGGGGGACTGTGTTGTACAGCAGTTGTTTTGTTTTCTCTCAATTTTGACAGCCCTATTAAGGATTAATATCAGTTTGTAAATGCAGTAAATAAAAGGCAGATGGAAATGACGCAGATCAAATCGTCTTGCGTTTCATGCATGCGCAGTACAGGAACACATGCGTTTTCAGTTTTTTTCAGTGTGGATGATCAAGTCTTCTGAAACTATTGAAAACGATAGTGTAGATGTTCTGCGTTACAAGTGTTACAAATGTGTCTTCCGTATCAGTTTTCGGGTTTGGAACTTTTGGGTGAACATTCCCTTCAAGTGAAAAATGTTGTGTTCAGTATACCCTTGAGTATAAATAAGTATTAAATTTGATTTTTCAGAATAAAAGCGAGCTCCTGCCCACAGTCCAGACTTTGGAGAGTTTAGGTTATAACCTGTATGCCAGTTTAGGCACTGCTGACTTCTACACTGAACATGGAGTCAAGGTACAGTTTAAAAAAAAAAAAAAAAAAAAAAACCTGCTAAAACTTCAGATGAGTTTTTCTTGTACAGCTATTTTTAAGAGGTGAAGTTGTTTGCTGTTTTATTAATTCTGTTTCTCTTTATCAGGTGATGGCAGTGGATTGGCCTTTTGAAGAGGAGAATGACTGCCCTAGTAAGGACAAACAAAGGAACATCATGGACTATCTGGAGGAGAACCATTTTGACTTGGTTGTCAATTTGTCCATGAGGAACTCTGGTGGAAGACGGTTATCCTCCTTTGTGACCAAAGGTTACCGCACTCGTCGTATGGCCATTGACTACTCCGTACCACTTATCACTGACATCAAGTGCACCAAGTTGTTTGTTCAGGTGAGCTGTGACAAACTCCCATTAACAACCCAACAAAGTTGGAAAAGTTTATACTAGATGTGGCCATTACAAGTACTATTTTTACTGTCAAAGAGAGGGAGCTAGTTTCGGTTTTTCAGTAAGGTTTTAAACAAGTCCATGCGCCATTTGCTGGATTTTTTAAATTTTTTTCCCTCCCCCTCTCTTTCTTACTAAGAAGCTAATCTGACTAGTCATTTTGTGAAACTGATTGGAAAAGCTCAGTTTTGGCCACATCTGTTTACACTGTTGTACCTCTGTTAAATGTAATTTTATATGGGCTTGGCAGGCACTGGGTCTAATTGGTCAGGCTCCTCATGTAAAGACTCATGTAGACAGCATGACCTCACAGAAACTCATTCGTTTACCTGGTAAGTATGGCCTTATTCTCAGATGCAATTGAGTTGTCAAAACAAATACTTATTCACTTACTCTTGTATGTCTTACTCTTGTATGTGTGAAGGTTTGATTGATGTGCATGTGCATCTGCGGGAGCCTGGTGCCACCCATAAAGAGGATTTCTCCTCAGGCACAGCTGCTGCCCTGGCTGGAGGAATCACTATGGTGTGTGCCATGCCCAATACCAACCCTGCCATCATTGACCCCAACTCCTTTGCTATGGCACAGAAGGTAACATCAACAAATTTAATACTGGCTTTATTATTTACATTTAAAACCAAATAGGGCAGTTGCAGTGGTGTGGTACAAATTTGTGGGGCCCCCTGGGGGTGGAATGTTGTAATATGTGCTTATGGACTGTATTTATTTTATGAATGTGTAGCTTGCCAAGGCAGGTTGCCGCTGTGATTATGCTCTTTTTGTGGGGGCATCATCAGACAACGCTACACTACTTCCGTCTATTGCGAGCTCTACAGCTGGTCTGAAGATGTACTTAAATGACACGTACTCCACTTTGAAAATGGACAATGTTTCTCTGTGGATGGAGGTAAGGAAACCATAGGAATACCACAAATAGCATTTTATTCAGTTTAATTTATTGGCTAATTTGTAATCCACTTGAAAATAAAAACCCTTTATTTAAAATATTTTGTTTTAAAATGAAATTAAACTAATATTTAGCATTTTACGTTTCAAAAGAAAAAGTACAGTTTTAAGCGTTTACATTTATTTTTAATGATGCAATTTTTCATGTTTTACTGTCATGATAGAATTAAATGACTATTCTTGTATGCAGCACTTTGAAAAGTGGCCAAAGCACTTGCCTATTGTGGCACATGCAGAAAAACAGACTGTGGCTGCAATCTTGATGGTGGCGCAGCTGTATCAGCGACCTGTTCATATATGCCATGTTGCCAAGAAAGAAGAGGTCAGAATCCTTGTTCTATGTTGTGGTCTTATAACTGCATTTTATTTTATCCTCATGGTAAATTCTTTATTCAGTTTCTTTACGTGTTCCTGTGATTTGTGACTAAATCATATGTTGTTTCTCAGATTTTGATCATTCGAGCTGCTAAACAAAAGGGCATTCAGGTGACGTGTGAAGTGGCACCCCACCATCTTTTCCTGTGTGAAGATAATGTGCCTGCCATTGGAAATGGCAGAGCACAAGTGCGGCCCATGCTTGGTGCCCGTGAGGACATGGAGGCATTGTGGGAAAATCTAGACATCATTGACTGTTTCGCAACAGACCACGGTAATTAGGGCTTCACGTTTTCACGTTCTGTGTGGAAGGCCCATAATGTGAACGATTAACACCAACTCTACAATCATCTCAAGTGTCACCACAAAATAGGAGAGGTTCCTCAAAATGTTGATGGTGTTCTTAGCCTAGAACCTTCTTAAGGTTCTGTTCCAGCTGGAATGAAAGAACACTGGTTCCATTTAGTTACTGTTATTTTTGTTAATGATCTTTTGTTCAACTTGTGTTAAAAGCTTTTACATTTCACTTTAAGGGGTCCAAAACAAAGAAAATGAACGTTGTTGTTGTTACTCCACTTTATTATACTGAATGTACTGTTGTTTTTTCTACTTCCAGCCCCTCATTCAGTTGAGGAGAAAAACTCTGAGAAACCACCTCCAGGTTACCCGGGTCTGGAGACTATGTTGCCTCTGCTGCTCACGGCTGTCAGCGACGGTCGCCTTACCATTGATGACATTGTCAAGAGGCTCTATGAAAACCCCAGTAAAATATTCTCTCTTCCTGTTCAAGAAGACACATATGTAGAGGTATTTCAGTTTGACGATGTTCAGATGGTGAATGGCTGTCTAAAAATTCAAATTTCAAAGTGATGCTTTAATTTTCCAGGTGGATTTGGAGCAAGAGTGGACTATTCCGAAGCACATGCAATTCACCAAGTCAAAGTGGACGCCGTTTGAGGGCATGAAAGTGAAAGGAAAAGTCATGAGAGTGGTGCTCAGAGGAGAGGTGGCCTATATTGATGGACAGGTAAAGATCTGATCTTAAGAAAAAAAAAGTGTATGCAAGTTAAAATATGAGTGCTAGATAAAGGTATATGACGGATATAAGTTGTGTGTATATATAATATAAGTTGTTCAATCATTCCTTTTTCTCTTAAGGTATTACTACCTCCAGGTTATGGTCAGGATGTGAAGTCATGGTCAACACCCCCCGCTGGAACAACCGAAGTTATAAAGGATGCTCCTAAGGTAGTACACTGACCCTGGTATTGTTTATGGTTCAGCTCTACATTCTCGTGTGTATTGGCAAACAAATATCCAGCCATCCATCCAATCCAAATGGGTGATCCTTTTTAGTGTCATTGGAAGCAAATAACCTTGCTTGTCATTTACAGCGTGTGAGTGAGACAATGACTCCTGAGCGCCCCCGTCAGGCAGCACCTGTTGATGTGGTCCGTAGCCGTGCCCCGAGTCCACGCCGTTCAACTGGAGAAGGGCGCTTCATTCTCCCGCCTCGTATCCACTGCACATCTGATCCTGGTCTGCCTCCAGGTACACACAAAGTGGCGTACAGAGTATTCCACAGAGCTTGTGCTTGAGTTTGTGCGCCAAATGAATCACTGTACTGGACCTAACTGGTTTATTAATTACTTTTTCTTAATTTAGACAGTGGTTCAGTTGGATGTCAGCTTTTGTACTGCTAGCGTAATTTTAATTTATTATTTTTTTTTTAATTATTATTATTTTTTTTTTTTTGAGCTTGAATATCCCTTGAGCTTGCAAATGGTTCAGCCGAACCATTTTCTGGTACAATATGATCATATCTCAAGCAAGGCATGTTTTTATATGCAGGTTTCAAAAGATCTACAGTACAACCCCAAAAGGCATTGGGTAAAATCCATAATGTGTATAGTTTAATCAAATCAGAATCTCAAGTCTCATGATTCAGCAACGGTGTCTGTGAATTTAAAAAATTTCCGTAACTTCTGCCTTCCTTATTTTCATTTGATCAAGGTCATTTAAATGGCCAATCTTTTTCAAGCATGTTTCGTAATTGAACAAACTAAAACCTCTAGAACTAAATGTTTCAAACCCTAAAATCAGTTAGGAAATAAATGATGGTACAAAAGTGGATGTGTGTAAAACACGGCTAAATAAACTTTATTAAATTGGTCATTTTTATACATTTGCATATTGAGAAGACGAATAGTAGAATGTCGATGTATGTGTGTCCTATGGTGTGAACAGCAAACAGTGTTTAAAAAAAAAACACACAAAAAAAACAAAAACGCACCTATAACTTGAGAAATGTTTCTTAATTCTTAGTTACAAATGTCATGAGAGGTTTATCTTCATCGTTGTTGCAATAATTACTATTTATATATTTTTTTAAATGCCATAAGACACATTCATGTCAACTACCCATATACACTGTTTTATAATAAAAATGATATATTTTTACTCCCATTTGGAAACCTTCTATCAAGTGTTTTATACTGACTTTAAAACCCTTTTTTAGAAAACTGAATTTATTTCTTGAAAAAAAACTGCATTGGCAATTATTAAAAAAAAAAATAATAATAATTGTTAATTTTAATTGAACAGTTACTAATGCATTGTTTTCAAACTTTGTGCCTCAACATTTGAGCAGATGAAGAGGAGGTGTCATTAAGAGCACCGTATGATGCAGGTTTGACACTTGTAGTGATGTTTATCAGAGCTTTGCCACCCTTAGCTTCTGTTCTCTCTGCCAATCTGTGTTTCTTTCTGGATTCATTTCATGGACATATTTTAGTCTTAAGCATAATCAAAACAAGACATGATGGTCTGTTACCCTGTGCTGCCCATGCTTTGCATGCATGCTGTTACTTGTGATTCAGGTTGATCCCAGTGAGCTCTTATGCGGTGTTCAGTTTATTGGTGTAAAGTGAGATTTACTGATACATGGCAGTGACGTATTGGTTGCTCTTTGTGACGCTGTTTTGCTTCCATTATCAGAATTGGCTCCCCTAATGGATGCATATGCACACCCTCCTCCCCTGGCCAGGATCCTGTCACCTCAAGCTGGGCAGCAGCAGATCCTGCCACACCCTCAGACCTCCCCACTGCTACACCCACTGGTGGGCCAGCACATCCTGTCTGTGCGCCAGTTTAGCAAGGAACAGGTGACTCCATGTTATCTATCCTGTTGTACAGTCCAGGAATATTGTAATGTGTAATTACAGTGACTTATCAATTGATCTTGTCTATCTTTTTAGATGTCACACTTGTTCAATGTGGCACATACGCTTCGTCTGATGGTGCAGAAAGAAAGACCCTTGGATATTTTGAAGGTATACTGACTATTAATTCTTGTTTGTTTTTTGTTTTGTGGTGTTTATATTTTAACTAACTACAGACAAATATCACTTGATTTAAAAACAAACCCCAAAAAACTAAAACGTCTATAGTAATATACAATAGTTCCTGTGATGCGCCATTCACCACCCACTGCAGTGGCTTATGCTCGGCAACAGAGCAGCTCCCATACCACACTGTGACACAGTTGGTTAGGATGCTCTCTATTGTGCAGCCATAGAAGTTCACCAGGATCGCTGAGGACAGCTGGTTCTTCTTTAGTTTCCTCAAGAAGACCAGGCTGGAGGTGTTTGTGGTCCAGGACAGGTCCTCCGAGATCTGGATCCCCAGGAACTTGAAGGATGACACTGGCTCAACATCCATCCCGTTGATGTGAATGGGGGTCATGTGTGCCTCTTGCCTGCTTCCTGAAGTCCATAATGAGCTCCTTGAGAAGCAGATTATTGTCTTTGCATCAAGTGGCCAGATGCTGCACATCCTTCCTGTAGGCAGTCTCATCATTGGTGCTGATGAGACTGATCACCATGGTATCGTCAGCAAACTTGGAGTTGGATCCATGTATAGGTTTGCAGTCATGGGTAATGAGGGTGTAGAGGAGGGGGCTCGGCACATAGCCCTGTGGTAAACAAGTGTTAGGTGTGATTGTGGTGAAGAAGATGTGGCCTGACCTAAAATGCTGTGGTCTGTTGGTCAAAAAGTCCATAACCCAGTTGCACAGTAAGATGTTAATGCCTAGGTCTCTGAGTTTGGCAATTAAACTGGAGGGTATGAAAGAGTTGAATGCTGAGTCAACAAACCGCATTCGTTCATACATGTCCTTATTGTCCAGGTGTGTGTACAGGGTGCAGCCCTATAAAGACTACATCCTCTGTGCTTCTATTGCCTTGGTAGGCAAACTGGTGTTGTGTCCAGAGTAGGTGGGAGAGAGTCCTAATGCTCAAAGCACTTGATGGGCGTGAGTGCTTTGTAATGTATACACAGCACCCCATATTGACAGAAAAATTGTTGACACTTTTTTTTGCTGATTTAAAAAAAAAAAAAACCGAAGTATTCAGAACCTTTGTTGTGACATTCGTATATTAAACTCAGGTGCTGTCCATTTCTTCTGATCATCCTTGAGATGGTTCTACACCTTCATTTGAGTCCAACTGTTGATTATACTTGATTAGGAAAGCCACACACTTGTCTATATAAGACCTTACAGCTCACAATGCTTGTCAGAGCAAATGAGAATCATGATGTCAAAGGAACTGCCTGAAGAGCTCCAAGACAGAATTGTGGCAAGGCACAGATCTGGCCATGGTTACAAAAACACTGCTGCACTTAAGGTTCCTAAGAGCACAGTGGCCTCCATAATCCTTAAATGGAAGATGTTTGGGATGACCAGAACC
>JAUYWG010000057.1:21263686-21273911 GCA_034779775.1 Enteromius afrohamiltoni
GCAAAAAGCTATTGCGTAGCCACCTCGGACCTCGGTCGTAGCTCAAAGGTGTTTAAGAGCCCAAATGAACTCCCCAAAAAGTTTGCTTTGGTCAGTTGATTTGAACTGCCAAAACAAACTCAAAACAAACTTTGTTTTGGTCTGATTTTGTTCGAAATTACGTCATTTCAGTTCGTTCTTCAATTTCGTTTGAAGTATATTGGGTCCTTTGGAGTCAGCTGATGCAAACTTGACTAACATGCCCTGCCAGAAGTAACTGGTACGCTTGATTGTTGGACCCACAACCGTTAGAAATATGTTATCCATTCTCAGTGGGAAAGTGCCCAAGCCCAACAAAGTTGCTCCAAAAGTTGCATCATCAGCCTGAAAGAACTTTGAAAAGAGAGTTTTATTTTAAAATCCTTCAGTTACAGGTGCTGTGCAGTCTAGCCAGCGACCCCACATGGGAAGGGATGGGAACTACTTGCACGCCCTTGATGGCCTCAGGCTTGCGCAGCAGTCATCAACAGGGGTGTTGCAGTCAGGACAGGCTGCATCTGAACCTGCCCCCTTGCCCCCCATGTTCTTCCCCTTCACTTGTCGGCTGTGCGGCATGACCCTGGATGACGAAGATGGATCCTCAGCCCAGATTTGCGCAAAGTGCACCCTGGAGATGCTAACTAAGGACACACCCGGATGCCCCGCTGACCGAGGGGACAAGGTGTACACCTGCGCTGCCTGCCCCTTCCTCACTCACTACCCCAACCACCTGGCCCGCCACATGAAGACCCACAGCGGAGAGAAGCCATACAAGTGCCCACAGTGCAATTACGCCTCCGCCCATTTTGATAACCTCAAACGGCACCATCGAGTACACACTGGCGAGAAACCCTACAAGTGCCACCTGTGTGACTACGCCTGCGGCAACCTGGCTAATCTCAAAAGGCACCAGCGGGTGCATTCAGGCGCCAAACCCTTTCAGTGCGCCATCTGCAACTATAGCTGCAACCAGAGTATGAACCTGAAGCGGCACATGTTGCGCCACACGGGCGAGAAACCCCATAAGTGCCAAGAGTGTGGCTATACCACTGGCCACTGGGACAACTACAAACGACATCAGAAGAAGCACAGCCTCACTACAGATGGCTGGGTTAAAGTGCCGATGCCTGGAAATGAGGAAGTGGCGGAGGACGAGGAAGAGGTGTAGCCTGTTATTGCAAGACATACGTCCATATGAGATTTTACTGTTACTGCATAAGCATTGTTAGTTGCCCTTCTTTTTCCTTGTGCCATCATTTATTTTGAAAAAGTCATTATTTTAGACATTCTTTGGAATTGTCCATAAGCTGCTACATGAAGTCATGCACAAATTAAAAGACAGTTACCTGAATGTCCTAATGCATGGGTTGTCCAGTCCCCCTCCTGGAGGGCCAGCCTTCTTTGCAGACTTTAAATACACTAAACACACCTGAAACGGCTAATCAAGGTCTTTAGGATTACTTGAAACTTCCTGCCAGGTTTGGCACTAAACTCTGCAGGAAGGTGGTCCTCCAGGAGCAGATTTGGACACTCCTGATTAATGCCTTTGAACAAGGCAGTTTGTGTTTCGCAAGGCTCTCTAAGAGCATCCTGAGCCTGATTGTGGTTCATTTATCAGTGCCAAACCCTGCATCACTGCCATAAGAAGTTCTTCTTTAAGCCTAGAGCCACATTGCATGCACTTAAGTTTACCTTGGTTGGCTCTTTTGAGGTTTTATGTGATTGATCATTTGTCCGACAGAGATTTTCAACGCTACTGATGAACATTTCTTTACAGATCAGCATTATGTTGTGATCTTCGATCATCTTGTTTTTGCTCTCGATAATTCTGAGGGCTTGTGTTGCCTTTTATTGTTGTGTGTATCTTTTTGACTGTGAAAAATGCCATTTGTCTGAGTTTACTTGAAGCAAAATGGTGCATAGTGGGTATTCGTGTCATGCTGAACATAGAGCTTTTATTTTTGTATGTGATTTTATTTTTTATCTCTGAGGAATGTTTGGCATGTATTTGCCACCCCATGGCATTGTTAGCTATACTGAAGGACGACAGAAACCCTAAACCCTAATATGCAGTTAAACCTTCAGGTTGCCAAAAACGACTGAACATTGATGGAATCTTGTAGGTGTTTGATGCTTGAGTGTTTTCTTGTTATTATGCAGTGGTTTCATTAATGCCTTAAATATCCTCAAATAAAAGAGTTTGTGTTGAAACATCCTCATCGCAATTTTTTGGCCATCTTTCAGTCACACAACTGCTCAGAAGTAAGTTACTAATAGACCAGCAGGATATGATTAAGATGCTGAGGCAGGCAGTGTGTAATCCTAACACATCCATAATGAGAGCTGTAATCCTCTGCTGCGAACAGCTCTGGTAAACATGCTAATGAAGACAGAGCCCCGGGCAGCACCGGAGCACTAACAACTCTTGCAGTGATCTTCATGCTGTTAGATTGTGAGAATGAATGTTAGGTCATTTTTACGAAGTGCTACAGCCTGTTTTGAGGCAAAAGCTTACATTAAAAAGAAATGATTTCAATGAGAATGATTCAAATTGTAAAAGGCATTTCATGCTAATGGTGTTTTTATTAACCAGGACCTTGGCCCTTCGTGGGTTTTTGCAAAGCACAGGAGTCATTGAGTCTACAGGCAATCCCATATATGATAATGACAATCATGCTTGTGTACTTAAACCAAGGAACAGAAAACAACACAGAGGAGCATCGTTTGGCACCTAAATTTATTGAAACCCAGAAGGCTCTAACTTCTCCATTCTCGGTTTTAAAATGAAGTGAGAATTTGCTAAATAAATCATACTGATTATGAGCGATGCACATGGTTTAGGAGTAGAGACCTTTATCCTTTTCATCCTAGATGCTGATGATGATGATGCTGGTGAACATACTGAACATGGCAATCCCAAATTACATTCATCAGCTTAACAATAATCAGCCATACAGCACACAGACATGAGAACCTTCGCATTTGACGCATTCTGCACATGGGAGGAATCATATATTGATATATATCTGGGATTAAGAATATAGGAATGTCATTCAATATGACTATCATTGCAGTCAAAACCCAGCATAAACGTAAAATACAGCCATTTCTCAAGCACCATGTGATCGCAGTCCTCTGAGATGATTGCCACAATGTGTTTAGTAAAATACAAAATGCATATGTATAATAAAAAAAATGGAATGATATTCTTCAAAATGAAATATATGTGTACTAAGACAGTCACTGAAGTGTAAATGTGAAATTTGTAAACACTTTAACTTTCTACAATTTTGTAAACACTGATAAATGTTAGTCTCTAATCTTTTTTTTTTTTTTTTTTTTTTAAACACAGCCTGGAATATATTTGATCAACTGTACTTGTTTGCAATATACTAAGATAATACAGATATTAGTAAATATTCGGAATATTTTTTTTTAAATTGCATGTACATTTATAAAAGTGACATTACCATGATTTTTGTGCAAAATGCTTTAGTGAACTATAATTTTGGCATTTATGAGGAAAAAAACAAAACAAAAAACAACAACAAAAACAGACCTACAAACCTCTTGCGAATGTTCCAGGATGTTTTCCCATCTCAATAAATACCCAAGCCATCTATCTTAATACTGTGCAAAAAAAATAAAAAAATAAGTTCAGCTAGTGCAAGCGGGTCTGCCGAACACAACAAAAAGCAAGATTTCAGAACACAGCCGAGGCCAGAACGAGAGAAGCTTTTTAGCCAACTTGTGCCCGGCGCTACATTTAATTTGAAATTTGAAGTTAAAACGTAAGGTGTCTGAATCAGCATAAGGCAGAGAGAAAGCAGGCCACAATAAAGATCTTGTGTTTTCAACCAGGATATGCAATATGAATATGCAATAGGCGTCAGGTCAAAATCACCTCACCTGAAAAAAACAGAGCTTCTACCATGCCATGGGTCATACTGACACTACCACGCAATAGTTCTAGCAACATTGGCACACTGAACAATATGAGCATGTCTCTATTAAATAATATTCTCAACTGATTTTAAAAGGAACATATCAACACAGTTTCCTGGTATGGATTTTACTGTAGTAGGCAACTACTGTCATGAGCATTTGAATTTTGTGTCTGCCAGATGATGACATGAGAGGAAAAGCACAGTTTTGTGTCTCTAGTAAGGAAGTATGATTCAATAAAGCCCGATTCATCACAGCCTTTCTTGAATGTAGCAACTTGCCCTGAGGTGCCTATGTAACCCTGCATTAATTTAATCACTAATGTTGTCTCTATTAATTATCCCTTAAATCTGAAATCCAATTTTTGTTACTTTAAGCGAGCACTGAATCTGAGGCCTCTCATAAAAGTACTTCATACTTCATTCTTGAGACCCTTGATATCATTTTGTTTAATGGATTACAATACTGCAGAACTGGGCATCTATTAAACTACACTCATTGCAGAGAAACTGCTAAATGAATCTGTCTCCTTTAGTCTTTGAGGTAGACTCCATCACAGGTCATCGTCCCCTATTCCTTCAAAGGCGTAGTTTCCATGGAAATCATTGCCACTGATGTCACTGGCTGAGTTGGAAGAACTAAGTCCTCTCAGGGAGACAGAAGACAGCTTAGTCTGTGGAAATAAAAATTTAACTATAGTTAAACATGTGTAAACAAAAGCTAATTTAAAATACTGCAATGTTGTATAAATAATTACAGTGTATATACATTCATATGCATACACAGTATAAATTAAAACAGTATATAAAGGATATTTCTATTGTAGGTCAATTATTGACAACTTACAGAGAGTTTGACTACTTGTTCACGGCTGGGATCAGGGGAATCCTGAAAAACAGTCATGCATGTCACATATCAGCAACGATACATCTTGCACATCAAAACTAAAGTGTTCTGTTCTGCATTAGAAAAAGCCTTGGTGCCCACCAGTAATGGAGGAGACTTCACAGCTTGATTACTGTCAGAGCGTTGGAACGAGCCGCTCAGTCGCTTCTTCTGCATCTGCTAGAAACACACATCACAAAAACTTAGAGCAAAAGACAGAAAATACCCTTTAAAAGGCATGAAATACAAATGGACCACATTTGTTTTCCTCAAACACTCCTGAACTTATAGTGCAGGGTTAAAAGAATCTGTGCCCACTAGTGTCGGGTGCAACGTGTTACTAACGCATCATTGTACTTAAGCTATATTTCAGGTAATTACACATGCTTCTAAAGTACTTGCATTACATACTTAAAATTCAATATTGATTTTAGAACTATTGAAATTATTTAAAGTCTAAAGATAAAATTGAATGCAGCGTCCTATATGAGAAATAAATCTACTTTTTAAATGTACGAATTAAAGTATTCTCTGGTTATGTAATCCAAACTAAAGCGAGATACAGTCTTTCCCATAACTCAAAGCTAAGTGTCTGCTTTTATATCAACAAATTAAAAAAATATATATATATATAAAAATTGGATGAAACTAAAGGGAAGTGCTATTTGAGCTCATTATACTGTATACAGTCACCTTTGTGCAAACGTTACTTAATACTAATTAATTTTATAATTTTAATAATGTTACTTATTGAGTAATTACATTACTTTTCAGACAGAGTAATTAGTGAAGTAATTTAAATATATTATTGATGAAGTAATTGGTAATTGGAATTGATTTTTTTTTGGAAAGTAACTTACCCAACACTCGTCTCTGTTTCTGTTACACGGCAACTTTAAAGAATTAGTTCCCTTTGAAGACATGTTGGATCACATGGGTTTGAGTAAATTAATTTAGTCTCAAACAAATTAAGGTTTTTGAGAAAAACATTCCAGGATTTTTCTCCATACAGTGGAGGTCAATGTATATCTTTGTACTTCAGTTATAAAAAAAAAAAAAAAAAAAAAAAAAAGCATTTTCACTGTTTAACAAAAAAAATTGAAAAATTGGAGCATTTGGAGATTAAAAGTATATTCATTGTAGAGCCTTTTGAAGCTGCACTGAAACCTGTGGGCCACCATTGAAGGGTTTAGACAAAGAAATCCTGAGATGTTTCCAGAATAAGAATAAATTATTATTCTGGAAGTGAACAGATTCTTAAAGGAAGTATAAACTTGTTTTTGAATGTACTTTTACGTTGACTTAAAGTGAGCTCAGTTTTGCAGAGCTAGATTTGCTCAAGTCCCTCCAGCAAACAGATGATTAAACCAACATTTAAGACCAGATTATCCTGAGAGAGTTCTTCATGCAAGTCCCGAGTGAATGAATCAATCACAGATACACCCATCGAATGAAAGATATTTCAGAAACTCCACAGATATTTGGCAGGTCTTTATGAGAAGACAAACATAGACCTACTGACCTTTTTAATGCTTCCGCCAGATTTCTTCACCATCAGCTCATCTACCATAGCCTGCAGACAGATGCTCATCATGATAGCCTGGGAGAAAAACAACACAAAACTCAACATTTCTGGATCACTACTGGGTATTTAATTAAGGCTCATTCAGTATTTTTACCTTTGCAGTCATTAAGCTCACTT
This sequence comes from Enteromius afrohamiltoni, assembly GCA_034779775.1. Taxonomy (NCBI): domain Eukaryota; kingdom Metazoa; phylum Chordata; class Actinopteri; order Cypriniformes; family Cyprinidae; genus Enteromius; species Enteromius afrohamiltoni. The sequence goes on from JAUYWG010000057.1 coordinate 21,270,237, forward strand.
AAATTTAATCTTTAAAAACACTTTAAATCTTTAGAATTTTGTATGAATATATAATGTAATACGTTGTATTATATGTATATAATTGTTTATATTTCTTACACGGCTCTCTGGAATGCTTATTCCGTTATTATATATTCATATGTAGATGTTATAAATTGAATGTTAGTCACGTGGTACTATATTGTTTCGCGGAAGGACGAAAATGTTCATCTAAAAACAAATATGCCAATAAAATGTTTCAAATGCATATTCATGTCCAGTTTTTTTTCTTATGTGGCAAGTAGCTGTATAATAAGTGGGATAATGCAGAGGCATTACATAATCCCATAAATATAAAATATAAGCATGCGATTAATCGCTATCCAAAATAAGTTTGTTTACATCTATTAACACCTATTAAGTATATTATATATAAATATACACACATACATATATATATTGCAGAGAATTTTATATTTGTTAATTGTAATTAATCACATGCAAAATCAAAGTTGTTTACATAATGTATGCTGTGTGCATGTTTTTATGCATATAAAAAAAACTAAATATTTACGTGTATGCATTTAAATCGATTAATCATACAAAATAAAAGGTTTTATTTACATAATATGTCTGTTCTATTTATGTATATATTAATACACAAATATTTACATATCTATTTTTATATAATTTATATTATACATAAATGTTTAGTATGTAAAGATAACATTTTCTGAAATATACATGCTTCTGTGTATGTTTATGCATGCATAATATATGCATGTGTGCGGTGTATATGACGTAAACAAAACCTTTAAATACATACATTTATATTGTTATATGTAATATTGTATATTAATATATAAACAACACGTTATAAATGCATTGTTTTCATAAATATATACATTCATATGTTTGCATTTATATATACATAATTAATGAGCACAGTGAACATATGTAAACAAATAGAACATAAAATGCTGAGTAGTCAAACAATCCAAACAACAAGTTTTTATTTAGACGAAATAGTACTGAATTTCAATATCACCGACTGATTCTGAGCTGACCTGTGGACTGGTGATGGTGACCCACTGCAGACGGTCTTTGCTCATCAAGTACTCAAAGGCCAGCTCTAGTTTGATGTCACATTTACTGGAACTGCTTGGGTTTGCGGTCCCGTTGGCCACAGGCACCTGCTGTAGAATCAGACCGGGTCATCATAAATGCGATCATCACAATCAATGTTATTAGCGCCGAGGCAATTACAGAGGCCATTTCTAAACTCCTCTACACGGCAATTACCTTCAAAGCTCAATTAGTCGTCATTAGCTCTGCTCTAAATGTCAACGACCTCATCATGACATAGCATCACCAGCACAACAACAAAAAAAAGAAGCGTCTCATTAGAATGCTCTCAGATGACACAGAGCAGACAACTTCTTCACACAGAAGCAGGAAAAAAACTCAGTCAGTCCCGTTAGAGAGACATGGCTGCGCAGTCCCAGCATCCTCCTGGTCTCAGAGGACGGCTGTTCTGAGCTCATCAGTAACACAACTCTGCTATTCCAGGGCCAAGACTAACTCGAGACCTCTGCAGACCGAAGCAAAACAACTTCTAATACGCAGTGATGTGTTTGAATTGGACCAAACTGAAAATACTTGAAGCGTTTGACATTCTCACAAAAAGTTGTTTAGATATTGCTACTAACCATGGCAGGTTGTTTGTTAATCTACCATTTAAAAATGAGGGTCGGAGAAAGAACATTTAATACCATTAGATATAGAAGATTAAGAGAAGTCCTGATTCTGTTGTATTAAAACAGATGCAGAAAACCATGAAAGCATACATTCCAATAAAAAATATTAATAGATAGGATGAGTGTCTAGTGACGGATAATTATAAGCAAGCAAGAAGACAAACACCACAATATCTTTTCCTTGCTGAAAGTGGCTTTTTTGGTCATGCTCATTCAACTTCCCTTTTTTCGAAATAAACCAACCAGACATGCCTGAAGAGACCGTCATAGAAGGAATTTAGAGGAAAGAGTTGTCTGGGGACGCAAAAGGAAGTTTTCCTAAATCCTTACCTTAAAAAGTAATACATACTTTTTGAAAATAAATAAATAAAATAATTGTATTATAATGAACACACTGAATCTAGTTTTTATTCTGCACATTATAATGCTTAAAATATTGTTTAGCATCCGTTTTAAATAATATCAGTTTTTATATAATTTTACGTTGGCACACATAAATTTTTTTAATATTTTTTAGTAACATTTATGCTTTTATTTATGCTGTACTTTATTGTTTTTTCTAGCATTTTATAGCTTTCAGTTTTTCACATTCTTACAGCATTATTATACGTGTTTTTTCCTTCATGTTATAAACATTTAACAAAATAAAGTTTAAACTATTCCAGGCTAAAATTAAATAGCCATTAAGTTATTTAAAAAAATATTAAATAATATCCTTGTCTGTATAATTAAATGTATACTCTTTATGTCTAAGATGTGTGTCTTTAAAAGCTTGACCTCATTTAACTGAACTACTCACACACTTCTGGAATTAACTCAGGAACTGCTAAACAGCAAGTTTTTGTGGTCGATGTGATTTTTTTTTTTTTTAAGTATGATTTTGCTAAATGCCTAGTTGCAGTAAGTAAGAGTAAGAGTTTCGCATGTGGTTAAAAAGTTCCCCATGCTGATTTTTCTAAAGTTTGTCAAAATAAAAATGTGCGATGTTGACCGACATAAGCAGTCTGCTTGTCTCATACATCAACAATGAACCACTTTGAATGCAATGATGTCTGCATTATTGTAAAATATTATTATTTTTTTTTTTTAAATCAAACTTACAGATGAGGTGACCCGCCAGCATCTCATGCGCGTGACTTTGAAGCTGCCCTCTTTCATTTGATCACTGGGCAATTTGACGTGAAAGTTGAGTTCGTTGTTGCCGGCGCCGACTATAACATGACAGCCCTTCTCAGGAAAATCTGTGATGCACGGATCAAACTTGATATACCCGTAGTACTTGAGTGTCTGAGCCAGTCTGATGAACTGTGGGACAAAATATAGTTAGACACAAATTACCGGAGGCTTCAACATAATACATTGCCGTCTGAGAATGGACTTCAGCTTTGGTAGAAGTAGTCAATTTCTTTCCAGCTCACAGACACTAGGGAGATCAAATAACGTGTGTGGCGGAGCTCAGCCATACCTCCTTCTTTGAGCCTTTCTCCTGCAGGGATTTCAGCTGTCTGTGCTGCTCTTTGTTCACGAGGATCCATCCCCGCTCTATATCAGACACCGTCTGAGTGGAAGAAATCAGTTTCTCTTCAATAGTTATTTTCCATTTTAAGTTAGTTAGTCTTTGGGGAAGTTAGTTAGTTTTCAAAAAATCCCATTGTTATTTACTTATTTATTGTTTATTCGCCTAAAGTTAAGGGAAAGGGATAGTTAAATAATGTTATTAATTGCTCAACCCTGTATCATTCCAAAACCATAAGGCCTTCATTCATTATGGCCTAATTTAACAATGTCTTTACTACCTTTCTGGGCCTTGAATGTGTCAGTTGTGTTGTTGTCTATGGAGGGCCATAAAGCTCTCAGATTTCATCCAAAATATAAAAAAAAAATTATTCTGAAGATGAATGAAGGTCTCTGAGATTTGGAACGTCATGAGTACTTAATT
>JAUYWG010000057.1:21292324-21305145 GCA_034779775.1 Enteromius afrohamiltoni
GTCAGTGCATTAAAACCTGTGGGGGTCTCCTGGAGGTGTTTTAGGAGTGCTGAGAGCATCCACGTGCACAGTGGAGCTCATAAATCATCTCAGACCTTATTTAAATCATTTGGTGGCTAAGGAGAGTCGACACCACAGGCTGCACATCTGCACTACATCTGCAGACACCTACGACAAAGGATTCAGGCAAAATATGCTTTGTAATCAATCCACAGTTCACTGCAGTACAGATGTAACCTCAGGAGCCAAACTGAAGCTGTCATTCATTGATAGGCTCTGCTTGCTGTTTCATAGACAAATGAAGTGTCGTGTCTTCACGGCGAGCCAGCTATGCTTCCAGTTAGGCTAGATAACTGTTATGCTGAAAGAAATGGCAATCTTGCACTGCATATGGCAGCGGGAGAGATGCCGGAAGAACTGAGACGCTGTGAATCCAGTTCACACAACAACTCTAGAAGATGCTAGCTGGAGTGTTATCGAACATCCATTAGCAAAGCTTCCTAATTTAATCATTTTTGTTGCCTTTTAATACGCTGTATTAAATACAAATTAAAATTAAAATTAAAATTAAATTGAAAAAAATCTTGCCACTTTAAAAATGAAATTAAATCAAATAAATAATCTGAAATACAAAATTAAAATTACGTAATTTTTTTAATAGAAATGTCAGCCATATTTACCCTGCTAAAAACAACAACAACAACAACAGTAGTCATACCAGTAGACGCCACTATACTTTCCATTAAAACAATACAATTTACATTATAACCATTAAATCCATTACATTGTCCTTTTTTGGGCAGGGCCCTGTTGTTTTTTGGGGGGGTTTCCCAGCAGGAGCAGATGTATAAATATTCATATTTATTAGTTGGGTTTTAGTTTTTTTTAATCCGTTCACTACAAAGATTGAATCTGAATCGTTATGCTGCAGTAAGGTATTGAGCGTAATGAATCATTGAATCACTCACTCAACCAATTCGCTTATAAAAACCGAGATTGTAAAGATTAAAACGAGTCTTTTTATCCTTTATTAAAAACCGAATTTCTACAAATCTTGTAAGAGACTCCAGAAAAAGTGTTAAAAGCGTTTCCCCTCTTATGGAAACGAAGCACATCTATATTTACCTATATCTATATTTTGTTAACGGAGAAGGGTTTGGAAACTACACCATTGCCAATAGCCTAAACGCTAAGACATGACGTTCACAATCATTTTAATATATTTATAATTGTTCCGCTTCTTGTTGTGAACACTGACTCATATGAAGATCTGGATGGACGTACACGTTCCCTTTAATTCCGTCAGGCAGCGAAAGATTCGATCACTGCAAAGATTCGATCACAACAACGATTCAAAGCAGCGCTATTCTACAGCGTCTCCATATGTAAAAACCAGACGCATCGCTTATTTGACCTCCACCAGACTTACCACATAAGTCGAGCCATTTTCATCGGAGCGGACCTCCGTCTCGGGGATGGAGAAATGCATTTCCTACTTTAAGATCAGAAGTCTTTGACCGAGTTGCAAATGCTGTTAAAAGCGAGAGTGTTCACGGAAAGCCCTCGGTGTCTGTCTGCTGTCATGCAGGGAACAAGCTGAACGAGTAGTCCTGTCCAGTCCAGCCCAAAGTTATATTCTCGCGAAGTGGATTATTAAAAAAAAAAAAAAAAAAAAACTTTCTTAATGTTCAGGGCTGAACTTTTCCAATAAACATCTAAGCAGCAGCCATGTTGCAACTGGAGGTAATTCCACGTTCATTGTCGGCAATGTGTCGCCAAATCTGTCCTCTCGCTTCCCCGTGCACTGTACAACAATTTGGGAATCGCTTTTGCAAAACACAGAAGTGTCGTCGCAAGGCCCACGCTCCAATTAACTTTCAGATTACTCCACGTAAAGGTGCTCCGCTGTTGTCTACAGCCCCCGTTTCTACCTACATTGGTACATACAAACAAATGAAGAAACTGTTTGTCGCAGCATGCATGTCGAAATACCGATATTGTGCTGCAACTTGTTAAGAAGAACGCGCATCAGTCTGCATTGAAGCGAAACCTTCCAGTGTTAAAGATGAAGCCGCTCTGCTGTAATGCATTCAATATGTATCTGCGCGCTCCCGAAGCATTGCAACAGTCTGGACCAAACCATTGTTCTAGAGCGGGGCGGGGGGGTATTGCGTAAAAATGTTCTTTCGAGATCCTTTGACATGAAAAAGTCGCAATCGCAGTTTGTAGTAAACAATCTCTCCGTAACGACACAAACTTACATAAGTAAGTGTTTAAATGGGTTAAAAATAGCTGTGTGATACGAGCAAAACATGCGGTTAAGCGGCATATTTAAATATTAGCTTAAATCATTTCTCAAAAACAGCAAGTAAAACCATCTTTGTGATTTGAGGTTTTCAACGCCCCGTTTGCTCAGAAAATAAACAAAAGGAGGAGCTTATATTTTAGCAAAAGTTTACTTAAGTAGATAAAACCTTAAAAACAATTTTTTTGTCTAGTATAATAATTATAATAAAAAATTGCACAAATGTTTGTTCCCATATCTTAAAGACATTTATTTGTCTATTTATTGCAGTAACTTTGATATAATTGTATTGATCTATTTAAATTCAATTGTTTCATTTATTTTACTTTTAAACATTTATTTTATTTCATTTTTGAGCGTCACCTCTGAACTGGAACAGTCCAAAATCTAATATAAGGGGGAGGGGTCATGCTACTTGTTGTTATGCGAGGTTAATTTTATGTTTGATAATTAATGTTATGTTTGATATGTTAATTACACATTAATTAAGTGAATTAATTAAACAACGGTACGTATGCTTATAATGGTTAAAAAAACCGTCATCCGTATTCATGGATTCGTGCCTTATTTTAAATTTCCATAATGAATGGCGATAACGATCTATGTCAGTTCAGTAACTTGAATTTTCTTAAAGCAGTGTTTTGTCAGTGTTTCGTTTCTATCGAAATTGTACAGCGAGAAATGCAAAATTTTTGCGCCGCTTTGTTGTCACGAATGGGGTCGCGGCAATTGAACGTCACATGATCTTCGAGTCACATGACTTTGTTTTGGCGAAAATGACAGCTAGCGTTAAAGCGTCCACTATTTATTTATGTACTGTTTTTATTGTTTTATTCAGCGTTCATGTCGACAGCCAGGGTATTAACGCACAGGTGAGACAGTTCGATTCTACTGAAATATATTTGCATGCTACAGTAGATAAATGACATATTTGCCATTTATAAACACGGTCGTGAAGTAAAACACCGCATGCTGTTTAAGAATGTTTTTAAAGCTTTCACCTTTGTTTTCGTTAGTTATGTCAAATGTGTGAAGGGACTGTACGACAAGGCAGTCCTGTCTGGGATTTCTGCCTGACAAAAGGCAATATTAGGGGACGCTGCTGTTTTGGAAATAACAGCAGCAGTGTATACACCATTATAGGGTAGGTAAACTTTCCCATGCATATCATTTTCCAATTTTCCATGTATATATCTAACTGCACTGTACTGTTTTAGGTTGGACTTGGCGAACTGCTCTATTAGTCACGTAGAGCACTTGTACAATTCATCCACAGCATTCATAATGTATGTACCAGAGCAGGTTTAATCAAGATAATCTGTATTTTTTTAATAAATAAATGTAATATCTAACTGTTGTCATTCTATGTTTCCCCAGAGACCTCTCCAACAACCCGATCTCCAATCTGAGCGATTTCATATTTCAGGGTTTCAGCCATCTTACCCACCTGTAAGTTATGCATGAGCACTTTATGTCATGTTTCTAATATTTAAGTCAGCGGTTTTCAGCAGAGATCTGGAGATCAGGGGGCCCGAGAAAAGGTTTAGAGAAATACAGTGTAATAGATACACGATCAGAATTGAAACAAAAATGCATTAAAATAAATGAAAACTGTTTAATAATGCATCTAACAGTATGTGCAGTGCAAAGAATGTACTAATGTAACTATAATAAAAACAAAATATTTTGGATATATATTTCACAGAATAATTTGATTATTGTGATGAAGATATTCATCCATGGCTCCATTGCATTTCAGATATCAAAAGGATTGTAAATAGCTGATTTAATCGTAAACACATTGAGTTAACTTGACAAATCTTTACTTAGTTTACTACCCTCAAAACTGGAGTGTCCAGGGGGCAATGCATCATGGGAGAAGGTAGAAGTGAAAAACAATGCCAAAATCTGCGAAGGACAGAAAAATATTTGCAATCAGACTGTGCAGATGCGTAAGTAATTCATAAACTTGGATCTTAGTCTTCTAAATGAAAAAGAAGTGAATTTATTTAAATGCATTTCGATTATGGTTTGTCTCTGCAGCCTGGGATTGCCCTGAAAACTCATTCTGCACCCCTTATGGACCAGGTTTCTTTGAGTGTAGCTGTCTGCATAATTTCCATGGATACAAGTGCATGAGACAGGTGAGATATTAGTCAAATCATCCCAAAAAGGTTGCTCATTACTCCTTTATCGCACACACGTTCATTATTCTTTAATAATTGCAGGGCGGGTTTCCTACAGTTAAGGTGCTTGGGATACTAAGCGGATCTACAGTTGTGCTTTCAACTTTACTCTGGTTCACACAAAGACGAAAGGTCAAGAACACTTGAGTTTTAAAGAAAACTGACTGTTGGGCTTACAGTGGAGCCACAAAATGCATCAAGCGTACTGAAAATGGTGCAGGAGACACCAAAGAGTTTAATACGCCGGACGGTATGAACCGTCTGCAAAACATTTGAGTTTCTGGCTTTTTAAACTTGCCAAAAGCAAGTTTGCATGACATTCTTTTCTTTTAAATGAACAAGTTTGCACAGTTTGTTAAACGTTTTACTTTCCTTTTACCCTCAAGGTCCTTAAATCTTTTTATTGATACGTTTTTTGAACTCTTTCATGAATACTGACACATTTTCCCAGCCTTGTCAAGGCTGGTCTGTGAAACAAAAACTGTCTGTCTGTAGTCTGACCTCGCCGATTGTGTTTGGAGGGCAGCCAATGTTTACTTATAAAAAAAAATATGGTGCTTTTGATGTGTAAGAATAGTGTTTTAAAAAAGACAATTAATTTTACAGGAGATGGAGAAATGGACGTCTTAGGACTGTTGCAATTGTAGATCGTTACGGTCACATCATGCTGCTTGCAGATGTCAAATGTTATATCCTTAAACCTCTGTAACTGTATGCTTTTCTCTGTTTGGCAGCGTAAGAGTATAAAAGGGAATCTGTTGCATCTGATATGTAGACGGACACACTTTAGAATACTGACTTACCTAAAAAACATTATGCAGGTTTTTGTCAATAATGTAGTATTGTGGTAATGAATTCAGCATGTACCTTGGCAGCCTAAATAAAGATGTGTCACAATAATCAGCCAACAGCAGTATTTTTTTTTACTAAACCATTTATTTTTCTGTAGCGTTTCCAAGGTTTTGGTAATACAAACAAAACCTCTTATGCAACACATTCAGCTTTTGCATGATCTTACACACATTTGCACCATGTTCTTTTTCCCTTTTTTTCACATCTATGAAAGGACTTCGGCAACAGAAACTATCCAAAAAAGGATGATAGATGTTTCTTGTGTTTATGTCCATGCACTGACCACCGTGATGGGCCAAAACCGAAAGCACGGGTTTTATAGACACTTTCTTGAATTTGGTGGATCTGACACAACAACAAAGCTATCTGGCATCCCTGATCTTGTGTACAACAAGTATTAATTGGAGAATCCCCCCCCCAAAAAAAAAATCTCATTAGGTGGTCTTTTTTTTTTTTTTTTTTTTTGGTAGAAACTGGAATTTGACCAGTTATACTATTTTAAAAAATTAAATGGATCCCGCTTGTGAGGACATAAACTGTGGCTTTGTTTGAAAAGCTTGTTCCATTTGATAGATATGTTTATTGGCTGCCAGAAGCCCCGTGTGCACAGACTTATGTGCAGATGCAAGAGGGAAGCGGAACCATGTTCGTCTGCTCTTCACTGATCTACGTTCTTGACTCGCAGTACCACAGGCACAGAGGTGCAGGGGATCATGCCCAAGTCAGTGATCACAAGGTCCACAAAGTCAGGTGGTGTCACGTCATACACCAGGTTCAGAAGCCCCAGTGATTTAACAGTCTGCCAGTTCTCTAGGTGGGTCTTCCCATTTCTGGTCACAATCAGGTCATCTGGGTCATCTGTTAAAAAAAATAAATAAATAAATGTGCAAGTGCATAAGTACCTTTATAGATTACTCAGAAAATAAGCCAAGCATGACAGACTTACCCAATTCATTGGACACAAAGGAGTCAGTCTGCACTCGTTCACAGAACTTGTAGGTCTCACAGCAGACCAGCACTGGAACATTGTAGGCCTTTGCTACCAGGGCAATTTGGGAAGTTCCCACACGTGACATCACATATCCATTAGCAAGGAGTGCATGGGCACCAAGAAATACCTTGGATACCTGGAAATAAGAGTGCAGAGTCCAGGTTCTGATTCAGCATTCAGATAACAATGTTTTTAATGACAACATAAAGGCCAGTTAACTTCAGTGCAATCACACTACCTTTGGAAAGTTGATGTTTTTTTAATAATGTAATTTAATACATTTATTGAGCATTTATGCATTTAATGGACCAATAAAGACACGTATCACAGATTTCTATTTTGAAACTATTTTGAGCTATTTGCCCTGAAACACAAAAATTAAGGATCATGTGACGCTGAAAATGATCAGAGAGAATTCAACTTTGCCATCATAGGAATACAGAACACAGCCATTTTTAATTGCACTATTACTCCCCATTATTTGTGTTTTATGTAGGGCTTGGCGATATATATATCGAACGATATATTATGCGCATCTCATCAGTAAAGCCGGTTCTTTGATTAGCGCTAAATCTTCGTCAGCCGTTTTTAAATCCAGCGCCAGCGTATGAACAGAGCCGTACATCACTGAGAAGCTACGCGTTAGTTTCGCGGGTGATTCAATGGCGCAGCTTCTCAGTGATGCACGGCTCTGTGTATAAGCTGGCGTTCTTTTTAAAAACTGCTGACGAAGATTTAGCGCTAATCAAAGAACCGGCTTTACTGATGAGATGCGCATAATATATCGTTCGATATATCTAGTTTTATGCTATGTTTAATAAGAACAAAACATTAAACAAATTGTATTAACCAAACCTTTTGAACAGTAGCGCATACTATATTTTAACACAATTCAAAACCTTGCGTGCCATATAATCATTTCATGTAATTGCCGTCCGTCATAAAGTATGTTCGTAATAAAAGTATATTTGTATACAGTGCACATGCTGTTCTAAACTCGTAAGCTTTCATAAACAGGGCTTAGCCTAGGCCAGGATTAGGCCATAGTTCAATTAGGACGTTCAAGTCATTTTTACATACATAAAACACATTACTGGTGTGCATCTTAAAACAAAAAAGGCATTGACATGTTTTAATATCAATCAGTGCAAGTTTCTTTCAGTTGGAACAGCTCAGTTTTACATGTAGACTTAAGCCTTGTCTGTGAAACCAAGCAGTTATCTTTGTTTTATCAGTCTAAATTTGGTACAAAGATAACTGCTTGGCTTTATTAGCACCCTTTCAGTTGCTACTGTGTATTGGTGTTAAGAATAAAAGAACCAAACCATAATTAAGCTGTATTTTTAGCTCCTCTGCTAACGTCACGCACATAATCAATACTTTGGTAAGAAATCACCTTGCCTCGCAATAAAAACAAAAAGCGAATGACTCACTTCAGGCAGAATGTAGGACAAGGCAGATATGAGCACGTAAGTACATCGGATGCCTTTCTTCACCAGACGCCTCAGCGCCTCTCTGCCCTCCAGTCTGGGCCGACTGTCCACAACTATGACTCTGAACTTCCTCTGCTTTTCAAAAGCTTCGCACAGAATGTGGTTGACAAGCGAAGAGCTGGAAAATGACAGGAAAGGCACTTCTGAATGAACCCAGACTATTACAGACTTGCATCAATTAACTGAAAGGGAAAAAAAAATCTTACCAGCCATAAACAAGAATGACATCTCCGTTACTTATCTTCTCAATAGCATACTTAGAAATGGCTTCAGAAGCCAAAATGATCTTCTCATTAATGTAACTATCAATGCATTCCTGCAGTTTCCCTTTGGCCTGTTGAGAAAACATTGCTTTTAGAAATTCACAGAAAGAATACGGTGTTAATGTCTCGAAATGAATGACTATGTAAGTTGTACCTCTTCTTCTTTGCATTGACTGGGTATATTTGAGATTTCCTTCTTGATGTATTTGATGGCATTGCCCATGCTGGCCGAGAGGGGTCGACACTGGCTGAGAAAACTGCAGGCGTTTCCATGTAAAATCGGAGATCAAATAAAATACACCTGCATTTGGGCTCATGCAATATCAATTTTCACAAGGAAAGGGGTTTACCTGATGTAGGGCGACAGCTTGTTTACAAGGTCCCTTGACAACTCCTCATTTGGAGGTGTGCTATAGTCTTGAATAACCTATAAAAAAACCCATTTAAATGCTAATTACATCTACAATTAAGAACTGTTGAGCTATTTTATTGCTTTTATTATGCATTACCTGTTTGAAGGCATGGAGTAGGGCCACGGATCGAGCATTGGATCCTGCTATAATGCCCTGAGAGTACTGCAGGCCCAACCGAACAATGGATGGGTGAATAACTGTGGCAGGGATGCTACAAAATAAACCATATTAAATAAGTCAACCAGCGGAGCCATCTAGGTTATTTAAGCTTAATTACTAAAATAGATACATTGTTAATAATACCTGATTTGTTGGGTGGGAGGGTGTTTCCGGCTGTACTGGTGTAGATGTGAGAACAGGCTGACCTTGTATCCATAATCTGACCTCAAAGGAACCTAAGAGAGCAGAAAGAACAGCAGTATTGGATGGGAGTATTTAGTTTGCTGAAGGTCAAATGCTTTAGAGGTCACATCCTCCCTCCTCAGGTCGAGAGCTGAGGCTGCAACAGAACACTGTGCATGAAGACATACGTGAACAATGTGCACAAATGCAGAAGGTCTCCACAAGTAGACTTTGAAAGCTTTACACTAGTGTTATAGAGCTACACCTAATAACAAAAAAACTCAAATAAAACCACTCAAAAGTTCACCCACATAGGACATCTAGCTCATCACATGAACACGATGTAATGGTATGATAATAATCACAACGACATCACCTCCAGCAGACATTAAAGCCAAGAAGAGTCGATAACTTTCACCAAGAATAAAAAATAAATAAAAACAGTACACGGCACACAGAAGTGTGGAGCCAGACCTTGACTCCAGTTACATTTAAACCGCATCCCTGCCCTGACTTCTGTAAGACATGGGAAGGACCTGGGTTAAACAAATGCTGCAAAATGGATCTCAGAAAACACCTGGATGAATCCATCTTCTGTCAATAGGCAACAATCAGGCAACAGGCAATGCGTGATCGTAGATTTGTCTCACCTGCTGCCTCTCAAGCTTTTTGGCTAACTTCTTCAATGCAGCAGGGTCATCCACTTGAACGTGCTCCGGTAACCTTTTCACTACTAACAGACAAGAAAAAAGGCTGGGTAATTTTGCTTATCCTACTCACAGAACATCTGTAAATAAAATAATGTGCGTGTGTGTATTTTCAAATGAAAAATAAATGCATGTATTTTTAAAAATATATATACATTTGTTTTTAAAAGTAACATTGAAGACTGGAGTAATCGCCGTTTAAAAATATCAGCTTCCACGTCAAAGCAACAAACGACATAGTAACAAATATATTTCTATATTTAAATATATATTTGCCAACATAAATGTTAATTCTTTAGAAAATCAAACAGATGTGTGAGCATTTAAAAACCTTATTTCAAAAAGATTTCATAGCATCAACCCCAAACGGTGTATTTTTTGTGTATTAAAGGGATGCACTGAAAAAAGAAAAAAAAAACCTTGTATGTTGACAATTTTTTTCACCACTGCATAAACAGCCAAAAAGTGCTTTTTACTGTTTAGCCTTGCATTTAATGGAAAACATGAATTACAAAACAATTGAACTCAAAATGACTTATTAAAATATATTCTTACTGTAGAAATAAATGCAGCCTTGCTAAGCACAAGAGAATAAAAAAAAAATTGAATATATCATAATTACAGAACAGTAATATTACAATACTAATATTTCTGAACGTTAAAGTAAGAGTTCTTGCTCAGCTTTTATTTTTTGGAGGAAGCTGCGTTTGGGTCACTGTGTAAATGGTCAAACCTCTCACTCTGGAATAAGCAGTGAATCACCTGGCTGAAGCTCATTAGGGGTAGCTTTAGGTTTGCCGGAGACAGATTGCTGCCCCCCTTCTTTCTTTCCCTGTTTTGATGCTCGTTCTGAGTCTTGCCGTGCCCGACGCTCTGCTCTCATCTCCGCTTTGCTCTTGGCTGGCTTCTCTGAAGACTCAGACGCAGACGCATTTACAGCTGCTGGAGCTGCTAACGAGACCAAACAATTAACAAAAAAAAAACAGACATTAGACTACACTTGGCAGGTTTGATTAGACTGGAATGAACTCTGCTCTGTTAGTGTGACATTTCCTTCTGAACTTTGGTGCGTACCAAACAAACAAACCTTCAGCTTCCAAAAAAACTCTGATGTAGTTCAACAAACAATTAATACCTCATCATAGCCTCAGAGCTTCGTTTGTGTGTACAACGGAGGAATCCCAGCTGCGCTTTTGACCCAATTTCACATTTCATAATCTTCAAAAAGTACATTTGTCATTCACACTTTTCTATTCCAAGAACACTATAAACAACTCTAAAACTATTAATATCATTAATGCAGTCTAAATCAAAAAATAAACCAGAGCCTCAAAAATAAATGCTTGCCCAGTCATGCCTATTTAAATACATTGAATTAGTTTTTAGCAACTTTAGATGCAGGAAAATTGGCTGAAGTACCTTTATGTGCTGGGCTCTGTGTGGCAGGTTTTGACGGAGGTGGTATTGATGCTTTCTCTTTCTCCTTTTCCTTCTCTGGAGGAGCCTTGTCATCTTTTTTATTCTTTCTATGCTGCTTCTTCTCTTTCCTAAGACGCTGCTTTTCCTCTTTGGTCAATTCCTTACCCTCATTCTAAAGATAAAAAGAGGGTGCTTACATGATTTCAAATAGTCCAGTGTCTCTGTAATCAAACAATGTACACTGTCCAATGACATAAAAATCAAATAAAGATTTGACCTACCTTCGCCCGTGCAATTTCTTGCAACTTGATATCTTCACCTTCACCTATGACACAGGTAAACATATATTTTAAACAGCTCGTTATTTGCATAAACACTAGTGATAGAAGATACTAATTTGCTGAGAAGATTGAATTAGTGATGATGATAGAAATCCTCTTGACACTGACTTTGCAGTGTTATTTCATCATGCTGCCTCCCCCGATCTTTACCAAACTAAAGAACGTTACACAGATACCCAGCTCGTCTTGCAAACACATCCAGTTACACATGCAAACAACAGGGAGCATCGCAACCGTGTCCATGCAGCTTAATTTCAATGCGTTTCAAATGACAAAAACAGCATGATGTAATTTCCACTATGCATATGTCAGCTGTGTCATGGCAGAGTGACGGCCAGCGGCATGAAGAGCGGCAACACGAGCTCTCCGTTAACGACTATAAAAGACTGCTTGCTTACGTGTTTAATTTAGCAACAGCACATGTTAAAAAAAAAAGTTTCGGTCTGTATATTTTACCTGTAGCATGGCTGATGCTGTCAACCTGTCTCCCATCCGAGTCCGCCATGTTTCATTTCTTCGTGACTTCGCGCTGGTAAACTGATGTGAAAAGCAGTCGGGATGAATTACAGCGCCCTCTAGCGATTGAAAGGAGTGAACGTGACTTTCTTTTTGGTATCATTCATTATTAGTATTATTTGTACAATTAAATAGCATAAGCTGGAAGTGAACAGTAAAATAACGAGCAACTTACAGTACTTGTTATTATAGTTTGAGATGGAGTTTTTCAATGTCACAATGTAGCAATGTCACACCGTAACGTAACCAAATACCCAAGATGAAACTTCCGGTCGCCTATTTTATTAAATAGATAAGAAAAGGTCGCTTTCAAACAAACAACACGCAGTGGTTGTGTTGAAGGGGGGAAAAAACGTGAAAAACCAAAAAGATTGTTGTCAGAAGTGGGATTCGAACCCACGCCTCCAGGGGAGACTGCGACCTGAACGCAGCGCCTTAGACCGCTCGGCCATCCTGACTTACTACTTAAAATAGTAATAAATAAAAATAGTTTGAGACTTGTTTAATGCAATTATTTTTAATTATTTAAGTTGTAAATATGCAATCAATAACTTGATAAGAAATGAATTGAAATAAGCGTTCTTATTTAATAATAAAAAACTGTCACTAGCAACACTATTTCAAAGTATAAAACGCTAAAAAAGGGCTTAACTTAACCTTGACGATCGCTGGTTTAACGGTTTAACCAACTGCGAAATATTTTTGCAATGTTCTCTCTTAACGCTGCTAGCGTTACGTGTCCACTTCTGCACATATTACCTGTGACGGTAGCGTAGCTGATACTGTCAACATGTCTCCCACCCGGAGCCTTTCATTTCCCAGCAACTTTTCTCTGGTAATCCGAGTCTGAAAAGGATGTCCTAATCACACATACACTTGAGCTAACTAATGCAGAAAGACGCATTTACTACTAATTGAAGACGATATGCATCTTCGTTTGACTCGAGAGCCCTCTGCTGGCCAAAGAACTGGAAATATAATGCTAAAAACAAC
>JAUYWG010000057.1:21305245-21328878 GCA_034779775.1 Enteromius afrohamiltoni
TTGACAGCACTAATTATTATTAAATGAATTATAATAAATATATATATATATATATATATATTTATTTATTATATATATATTTAATCAACCATTTAATCATTTAACCATTCATGTCATTTAATTTAATTTTTAAAAATGTTTTTAAATTAATTTAATCTAATCTAATTAAATGAATTTACTTATTTACTACGAAGATAGCTAAACACAAACTAAAAATAAAAAAAACAACACACACACAAAACAAAACTTTACAAAAAACAAAACAAAACTGTTTTTACAAAATAAAACTTACTGTTTATTCATTTATTTATTTTATTTTTGAATAAGTACATCTGCTGTGGAAGAGACTGACCAGCATGCAAAGTCTAAATGTGAACCCCTTTTGAAAACCCCAGGGATTGATTGGAAGAGCAGGACAGACCCATCAACAATCATCAGTGACTGACCTCACCGATGCTCATGTCATTTAATTTGAAATCTCCTCCATGAAGTTCTTTCATTATATTTTGGAAAACGACTTTTGGATTTGTACCTATTCAGAGAGTGGAGCAGCAGTGAGGTCAGACGCTGACGTTGGGTCTGGCTAACAGTAGGCTTTCAAAATTCATCCCTAAGGTGTTCGGGTCTGAGCTTTGTGCAAACAGTTTTAAAGGAAGATATAGTGCAATCCATATAATCCGGCCACACGTTTTTCATCATCCCATTTCATTTGCTTGAGAACAGCGCAGTCACACAAGGTTCTGTTCAGCTCCTGACAGTTGACAGTTAACCTTGTGCTGACAGCAACCAACAACTACCACATGTGATTGGTCTCTGACTGAACCAGCTCTCTGACACACACAGCACATGTGTCATCACAGTTGACAGGTGCTGTCATTTAGGAGCTTGAAAGAATGATGTGAGCTATTGCGAGTGCTTATCTGTACGTCAAGAAGCCTACAGACTGTTGAAACATGGACAATGCATAAACTGATATGCCAAGATCTGCATCTCTGAGCATCCACCTCAGTTTTGTTAAAAGCAATGAGCACAATGCGGTTCAGATTAACATAAAAATATAAAATATGAGTGCTTGACCTACTTGTTTATTTTGAGAGATGATGAACGCTTCCAAGCTATAAATACTTTTAATTATATACGTTGGTGTCTAGCAGGTCTCTCTGCAGACCAAATTCATTATCATATACTTTCTTTTGCCAAATGTTTGTTCACTCACAATCTCAGACTGACTGCCACTTGTCCAATTAGTGATCCTTTTTAGCCAATTCTTTTTTTTTTGGTGTAGTACTGAACATTGCACTGAATTAGATGTAATGTTATCTAGATGGCAAACATAGATTAGTTTTAGGGGAGCATGATGACTTGTGGCCTTGAAACAGCAAATAAATTAAATTACACAGCACAGTGAAATACTTAATTCTGATTTCATAAATTGATCCATAATTCTCGCAAAACTTACAGATATGTAGTAAATTAGTTGCCTGGACAACCGTAAAAGAGGCAATCATAAATAATAACTATATACAAATAAATAAATAATAAATAATAATAACTTTTTTCTTTAAAACTAGATTTAAATGTTAATTTATTTAGCAAGTAGCTGCAATAAAATGAAATAGATTAAACGTATTTAAATCACATATTTCTAAAAATTTAAGTAAATAATTTTATATGGTGCTCGGGGCCTATTGGCAGGGCTGAACATATTGTAACTGCTAGGCTGACTAGGAAAAAAATATACTTATTGTTAGGCCCTTCTGGTATATCTCAGACTTACAGAGTACATATCTAAAAGTCAAGTGGCACCAGCGTTGACTACAGAGAGTGCAATGACTTCCACAACAAAAAAGGGAACCAGGGTGGTTTCTGCTTTAAATAAAAAAAAAATTAAAAAAACGTGGAGATTTGGAGATTTTTCAGTCAAACTGCATGAAACAAAAGAGGAAAATACAAACCTGTAGTCTTCATGACATTTCTCTGTATAACGCGATAACTAGAGTCTTACGTTGTTTTTTTTTTACTTAAGTTCGTCTCTTGCATCCTGCTTTGCATTCATCATAATCTTAAACCTCATTAATCATTTTCAGAGTTTACTTTGGAACCACATACTATGATACTAATCTGCAGCTGAATATTTCCTGATCCTAGTCTTCCAGTCGCATGAGCCAACATCTCTGGTTATGCCATGATCCAAACTACCATCCTTTATTTTCATTCGTAACTTCTGTTCAAAATCTTTGCCAAGGTTATTACCTGATGTAATGGCAATAAAAATAATGATAATAATAAATAACAATAAAAACTCAAAGCTAATAAAACTAAATACTAAATGCTTCTCTTGACTAATGTTAACTCCCTGAGGGCAGGGCATGAGACAGGAATGTGTCCGTTTACACCGCACAAAGGATGAATTGTTCATTGCAATACCTGCTTTTATTCTGTAAACGGCTATTTTCCACCTCTCAATCAAGCTTCGAGTGCTTTTGCTAGCGAATTCACAAAGACTGGCATATTATTTAGACATACCATGTCAATCACATTCCTTACGAAATTTTGAAGGACCTCAACGTTGATAAGTCAAGCCATCTTAACCCATTTTAAATATTCCCAAAAAAGACTACGTGTACCATAGGACACATCTTCCTTGTGTTCCTTCACCTAATGTGGAGCAGTCAAGGCTTATGTAAGGTTAGAGATGCTTTTTTTTGACAAGTTTAATGCCTGGATTAATCCTGTGGCTGCTTGATGCGCTTTTTGTTGCCACTTGCCAATATTGGGTCATTTTTTTCAAAGCTAAGTGACTTATTCAGAAACAAATGTACACACATACAATACAAAGTATTATCCAATAAATAAAGGAATATGAATAATAAAGCACTGATCAAAGGAAAGCATAAGAAAGAAAGAAATAAGCATACATAAGAAAGATCTATATATATATAAATAAATACTATGTACTGTTAACATAACAACATAACATAATATAAATATTATGAAATATATATAATATAAATACATAAATATTTCTAAAAAGTATGAACTAAAAACAAATGATTATAATTGTTCTACTGAGGGAAAAAAGAAAAAAACAAAGACAGACAAAGATGTCCTATTAATTAAAAAAAATTAAGTAGGGCATTGTATTTATCTAAATATTTATATACAAACAAAAAAAATAGTTTAAAACTTTAAATAATGATAATAATGACTAGTCTTCTGAAAAGCAAAAAAAAAAGAGATTAAATGTCATTTGACTTTTCTACCACTTCAAGTGTCTGAACGAGCATGTTATACAACATGTCTACCACACAAGTAAACATGTTTAAAATGCATCTGCATTCCCACCCTTCAATGAGTGACAGACATGCAGTGCAGAGATCTTTATCTCTCAGAATTAATCACTTGCTTCACAGGCACTGTCATTTAGATAAATCAAAATCATGTTTTTAACGTGATGTAACGCCACTGAATAAAGGCCTGTTTGTTGCCGGTGACGTCAGTCGTTGCAGGTGACAAGAGTGGAATGATTTACACAAGCAATTAACTGTAAGTATCTGTGTGAAAGTGAGAGCGCCTGCGTCTTCCAGACACCTAATTAGCTAACAAGAAAACCTAGGCAAGGCTCAGTGTTACACAAAGTCTCCTACGCTGCAAACACAACCTTATTGAAAAAATTCCGTCGCCATTAGCAGAAAGAATTTCTGTGCTACACTTCACCAGAGTAAAATGATCTTTCAGCATGTCACTCAATCCTGCATCCGCTTGCATCGATCTACAAACACAAGTACACAATGCCAAGACAACACTTACATTACACATCAAACACGTTCACAAAACGCACCGCATACTGCAACGTTCCAGTCCAACAACTGTGTATCAGTTACAGATCTGTACTAAACCAAACGCAAACACAAAGCTTATGCCACTCACACCCTACTGTACATAACACTATAAGCAAAAAGAAGTAACGGAAATTCAAAGCGGTAAAATACTTGCCCAAATACCACAGATGTGTTTTGTGCTCTCTTTTACTTAATTAAAATATAAACTACTTTAACGTTAAAGAAGTCAAATTCAATCTGGAATGAAATTAAATGAAGTATAAAGCTGTTCTAATTAAATAGAGTTTATTAATTTATGGAATTATATTTAGCTTGAGTGTGTGTTACTTGGCTCCTAGTTTTAGGTTAAAAAAGTGGCACTTCAACTCATTTTATCATGTGATCTAAGCTTGATGTGGCCAAACGTGACTAATTGCAGTGTGCTATCCCACAAGGCAGCTCCATTTGTGGTTATTTGATAATAACCGCAAGGTTTAAACTTGTACAAACATCAACACGTAAAGTACACGGTGCTCTTTTTGTAGTAAAGCTGACATTATGGTTAACATTATGGTTTTCCTGTAATCGGCAAACAACACACAGGAGGCAAGGTCCTGACATGACAGTTGGAACAACGAACATTAACATGAAAATAGACGCCTTTATCTCTCTATTGTGTTGGCACACACTGACCTCCTGAAGCTGGTATATCCCACCTGAATAATTCAGTACTTGTATTATTGTCATTATCTTACGTTTCATGCTGTTCTGCATGTCGAACAGGTGTTGCCCTGCAAGTTTTCCATTTTAATATTTTTACATTTTAAATTAATTATTAGATTAAGAGATATTATTCAGGTACACATCAAAGCAGAATCATTAGTACGAATTTCTTTTAAAAATACACTACTGTAAGGTTTGGGGTTGGTAAGATTGTTTTAATGTCTCCGACAGAAGTCTCTTATGCTCAGTACTTTATTTAATTATAACTTTGTGTACTCACTTTGTGTAACTTATTACTGTGAAGGCAAATCTGAATATTCAGCTACAATTACTCCACTTTCAGATCCTTCAGGAATCAGTGTAATATGCTCATTTGCTGCTCGTGAAACATGTATTGTTTTACTTTTGTTAATGAAATGAATAGAAACCCTGAAGAACAGCATTTATTAGAAGTATACTTTTTGTAACATTATAAATGCCGTTGATGACTTTAATTAATTGTTTATTAATTACTTTATAATTTTTTATGAAAAAAACACCTCTACTGAACATACATATTCAGTGCAAACATATTTCAGTATTTTTATATAAGTGCATGTCTGTCCAGCCATCCATAATATTTGTATATGTGTAATATTTGTATACTTGTATATGTATACACACACACACACACATACATATACATATATATATATATATATAAAAACACACACACAATCATTCTCATTTTAATTGGCCATAATTACAGAGAATGACTGAGATCTTGCAAAAAAAAAACAGTGTTCAAACGTTGTTATGCAACATTAGACCTAAAAGACTTTGTCAACTCAATCACAGTTCATTACAGTCTTTACGCTTGTCGTCCTTCTGTCATTTATCTATCTGATTTATTTGAATAACCTATAAACAAGACTATAAATGCTTACAGACAAAAACAGAATGTGCACAAAGAAAAAAAGAAAGAAAAAAAAGCACATCACTTTCATCCTGAAACATTCCTTTAAGCATAACCGAATATCCTACAAAAACCACCAAGCAGTACTTCCAAACAAAACAGCACTTTGCTGACCCCTATGTGTAAAAACTGGAAACCGAGCATGTGTGTGTGTATGTATTTTCTCTGCCACTCTTTCTGCCATATCCAAACAAAGTGCGGTGAGTTAAAAATGTAAACTACAATCAGAGAGTAGCAGTGATCTACCACTTCATTACTGCGGGCACTGATTGAAACGCCTATCTTTAATGAACACTCCTGGCAAACGCACACACTTACAAGCCTAAACTGATGGTGTAATTAAATCAAGCTTGTTTATTTTTCCACATAGCAATCCTGATTGCGGCTGTCGTAGTATGACAGCAATCTTAAAATATGAACTGCTCTCCCTTAGTCCTATGTCTATGCTTAAAAGTACTTTTTTATTCTTTATGTGACATTGAACATCCTGCCGTTTTCTGTCATCACAGCAGATGATCCTCCTGATGGGACACCCAGAACACCTCCCATTCAGTATAATGGATGCCTGTCTGCAGGCCAATGTTTCGCAGTGAGTTTCCACCTGAATTATTTAGTTCCATATTACGGCAGCTGCTGTATTTAACTGTACGTTTTCAGCCCGCAGGTGCAGTCTGGATCTTTCCATCCTACTGACTTACAAACTAACCATTGAGGCTCATGAATCATTTTAAACAAACAGCGGCTCCAAAATGTATTTGAACAGTTAAGCCATATTTAAAAATGTATGAATGCACTGCCATTATATAAAACATAAAATCAAGTCTCATATGCTTTAAAGAAATATAGGATCATAACAAAAAAGTGGTATCACTTAAAAAGGATTATTTATACATAACATACATATATTATTAATACATAACACAATGACATTGGGACATTTTTAATATACTTTTAGGGGCAGTTTCCCGAACAAGGTTTAAGACTAGTCCTAGATTAAAATAAATGTTATGAGCTGTCTAAATTGGAAAAAGCTTGCACTGAGATATCTTAAAATACATTATAGTCATTGTTTGGTCTTAAAATGCTCCCAGTTAATGCTTTTTTGTAAGACATGATTCTAAACATTCTTAAATGTCCTAAATTAGCAAAGGTCTAGTCCTGGCTTAATCTAATTCCTATCCGGGAATCCGGCCCTTAGAGTCCAAAAGTAGCTACTGTTATCAAACACAAGTGGTAGTTAAATTGTGCAAGAATAATTTGAGGAGCTGTTCACACAAGATGCTCATTTGTGTTTTAAAACGAAAAAAGTCGGATTGAGTGCTGTGTCATGAGAGATATACTGTAAAAGATGTCAAAAGCGCGTTGTGTGTAAATGGCCCCTTATATTTTTGATTGAGCTTGACAACAGGAAATCGAAACTGAATATATTCACTTTCTTAATAAAATGTCTCTGGTCTTATTAAGGATGATTCATCAGCGCATGTTGTTCTATAAAAGTTTCCATGACCTCTCTTCAGATGTAGTAACTGCTTCCAAATTACTTTTATTTTTCTTATGTAACAAATGCCACATGAGTGGGGTAAAATAATATTAACCAAGAATATACTTGCCTGTCTGTTACAATTCAGTCATATCCCAATGTCCGTTTCATTTGGAAATACACCACGCAACGGAAGATAAAAAAAAAGTATATCCATCACCCAAAAATTAAACTTCAGTCATTGTTGTCTCACTCTCATGTTTTACCAAAGATGGTGAGTAAATGGTGACAGAATTTATTGTTTGGATGAATAAATGTTTTAATTCCTGGTCAGTGTGATTGTTCCAAAGAGCTTGTTTTATGGAGTATTCAGTTGTTTTCTTTGTGCGGTTAAAACATAATAAGCTACAGCAAAAACATGACACTGTTGTTTCTATCTGATACTCAGTTGAACAGATTTTATTGCTTTTTCCTGTGACTGAACTCACGAGTTGCTGAAGGAAACAATATCAAGAGAAATGTCTCATTCGTATCCTTCCATATTATCTCATCCCTATTCTGCTTTTGATCTTCTTATTCTATCATCTTCCTCTCTCCCTTCCTCTCCCTCACTTTTAACTGCCGTTTGTGCTCGTTTCCCATAAATTACCCTGTGGAGCACCCACACAGAAGTTCACACACACCATGATGGCCAACTCTCTGACTAACATCCCCCTGACCTCATCCCAGATGACTAGACATTAGGGGTGTGGGTAAAGGAACAGAGAGTGAAAGAAAGTCTTCTGTATTTGGTTAAGAGGTTTTTTTACTTTTCCGAAGTATTACTTGGATGGGGTCATTTGTTCACCTCACAGACACCGAGAAAGAAACCAAAGTCATTATGAAACAGTTTGTATCTGTCCAGTAGGAGAGTTTGAGAGTAGACAGACAAAGAGCATCTGTGTGATTGAGAAATATAGAAAAAGGAAGCTAGAAGTTGGGAAAATGAGAAGGTATTACCTTGACGTGACTCTGTGCTCCAAGGTTGTATATTTCGGTGGGTTTGACTTCATTTATAATCTTTACCAAGCATGTGCTGTCAGTCAAGTCACCATAGTGCAACTTCATGTCTATAAGGCAGAGAATAAAAGAATGAAAATCAATCAATTTGAAGTTTTTCCCATTTGTCATCCAGATCGACAGATCAAGGACAGCCAACCAGAACCAAAACAAAAGAGGCCATATAAATGTCTGAAAGGTTTATAAAATTGTTTACAGAAGGGGGGAAAAATTAAAACACATCCCATCACCATATCTACCGGAGAGAAATAAGAAATGCAAAACACTGAATTTAATTTGATTTGATTTTAAAACCATATAAAGACTGTTTTATACAAGGACTAAAAATTGACTTTATTACAAATCTAAATCTTCTTCTCCAACCATCCTAAAGAAAATTCCCAGTCAAATTAAATTTGGTGTTTTCATATAGATGAATCAGTTCGTACAGATGAACTGGGCCCAAACTGACACTTAAACACACAAACTAACTTTCTGTAAATAGTACAGTAGCCACCTCCAAACCTGTGAACCTTGCAGCATCTTTTAGCTGTAAGTATGTATTGCATTTTCCCATTGTAGGGCACTATAATTGTCTGGCATCTTTTATGTATACATCATAATTTTGGGCAGTGAATTCTGCTGTAGGACACTTTTGTCAGTCCTATAAATAACTCTTATTTGCACAAAACAGGATTAAGCACTTAAAAGAAGAGTGACACTCATATTTAGTTGCATTGTGTATATGTCATTCGGTATATGAATAAAAATAGAAAACGTCTTTGTCCTCTACAGTCCAAAAGCATGAGTTTTATCACAGAGGAGCCATACCAATGATTTTCTCAGACTTCACCCGAAAGAAATAATTACAGTCCAGATATTACTTAGGGATGTTTAGATTGTACCTGGTAAGGAAAATAACTTACAGATAAATCAAAAAAAAAAGTTTGTTTACAACTTACTAGACCCAGTGGATCCAACACCTATTGATATATTACACAGATTAGAAGACACTCATGCATATACAAAAGTCATAAAACACGCATATCACAAACAGGTGTGTGGATGTGAAACTCACTTCCTTCTGTGTGTGTTTGGGGGTTATGATAAAGGTGCTCAATCCGGCCCGTGTTAAAAGAACTAGACCTGCGGAGGATACCGTGAACCTGTCCAAAACAACAAAACGTTCCAGTCTTTTCAGTATATAGCATTTTAATCTGAAATTCATGTAAACCACTGTTCAAATTGTTTGGTCAAGGATACATAATAAAATTGATCAAATGATCAAATTGATTATTAATAGACAGTGAGATATTTGCATGAGATCAATGTTGGAATGATTTCTGATGGATTTGTAATACGTCTTTAAAGGTTACATCGGCTTACCCACCTCATAACCTTTAGCCAGCAGAAACTCAGCCAGGTAGGACCCATCCTGAAACCACACAGAGGGAGAATTATTTTTGGTTTTGAGAAACACGCACACATTTACGGCAAGCTTTACCCAAGAGAGTATTCAACACAATGACCATTTCTTTCAGAATTTCATGAGCCAGACCGCAGTGAATACACGCCTACATTATACAAATACGTGTTTTTGCACACGTACACACACACACGCGCGCTTGTGTCGAAACTCACCCTTGTGTCTTTCCAAAGCTGTACGTCTTTATTTCTTTCATGCAATACAACTATTTTTGCCCCAATGGATCCAATTATATGGACAAAACCATTTTCGAAATATTTCTAAATATTCTTTTGTGTTTAACAAAATAGAGAAAGCCTAACGGGTCTGGAAGGACACGAGGCTGAATATATGATGACAGAATTGTAATTTTAAGGCGAGCAATCCCTTTAACAGCAGAGAACTAAAAATCCCCCCTCGCTAAAAAGAGCTCCATACATAGTCTGCAAAGAATGCAAAGAAAACAGTCGAAGGAGTGCCTACGGGCTACAACACACACCGTAAGCCAATGTAATACAAGTTTACTGAATCATACGAGCGCATCACACACAGACAAAAGAGTATAAATTGAGCAAACTAGGCCATCGTGTCAGTAAGTGAAAGCCTGGCAGCTCAGTTTAATCTACCTGACTGTCAAAAAGTGACACGGGCCGTACCCCAAAGACACGTTTTAACATTACAACAAACAACATTCAAGTCTCTTTCATTCTTATTCTCGTCTCCTTCTCGTTCTCCCTTTCTCCCCTCTCATACTTCCCGACCGCACATTCTAGAACTTTGGAACATTCCGCCCCGGCCATGGCATTCCGCCCCCTACTTCCTGCTGGGGTGATATAGGCACAGTCCCAAAGACCTTTGGGAAAAAATGAGAAGCTCCAGCAGCCATGTGTGTGCCTGTACATAAGTATATATATGTCCGCAGAGGAAAAGATGTGCTTAAAGATACATTTCCGTTTCACAACGTTTACTGGCCATTTACATAAAACATGTTCAATGTCCAACCACCTGAGGCTCTCTGTGTGTGTGTGACAACCAGTGCCAACTGCAGCACGGACTCATAACGCTGATAAAAAACAGCTTATCGTCACGCTGAGACTGTTGGGAAACGTTGCCTGTTTCCCGCAGATTACGTTCATAGACAGGAAACCTAGACGGACACGACATTCCAACCAGTCTGTTCATGCGCACACACTGGTCCACCTTGTAAGCCACCAATCACTTTCTGTCTCAACTTGAAAATCTTTAAAAAACGCACTTTTTAATTCTTAAGAATCTCTTATTCTGAATCCAACCACATTCGCAGAACAGCTCAGAAATGCTGCCTAATTAGGGAGTATTACAATTACGATCACCCTTGAGCACCACATAAAGATACATCTACAGGCCTTTGGACCTCTGCATGAGACATGGCCTGATTGCTAATGGCAAACTGTGGATGCATTTATGCTGAGAAAACCAGAATGGTTAAGGAAAGAATGAAAGCTAATCAAATAAGCCCACTAAACTTACCAACCAAAACAGGCCGTGTGTCTGTCTCTCTGTCTGTGACGTATCATCACGTACTGAAAATAGGTCCCTGACATTTGCTCTTGACCGCAGTAAAGCAGTCTTTCTCTGTTTATCACCTCAAAGCACAAACAAACGGCTATGTGTTCCTTAATCAACCACAAGTGGGCGCAACAACTTACCATCAACAAAAATACACAGGATTAATGCCCTTTGCTATTCATTTTGGTGATGGCAACTGCCTTTGAAATATGTGCTAAATTGTATGAAGTGAGGGTCTTATGGTGACAGATCTATGCAAAATTGTAATCTGATTGTCAAAAGTACATGTTTTTTTTTCACTGGCTTGTGTAAACATATGATGTACTTTATGATGATAAAACTCCAACTATATCATGGACAGCTTTATAAACTAATATTTTCTAACATGTTTTCAGAAAAACCAAAACTAACAATATCACTCAATATGAACTTTTTTCAATGCTTTGCATATGAGGCGTCTGCGAAGAAGGTGCTTGTTCGGACGATTTTTGTCATTTGACTGCCCTCTGCTGTTCATTAAGCAAACTGCATCCTGACTTTTTAAACTACGTTTTCGTCAAATTATCCTCGCACTCTGCCCACGTTAAAACAAACCAGGAACTTCGAAATTAATAAGATGAAAATCAATAAATGTTCAAAAAAAAAAAAGAACCAGGAACTTCCTCCTTCAGTCTGCGAAGGCTAAACACCACGCAGCAGCTTACTGCAAACATTTAAGCTACCGAAGAACCTTGACCAGACACACACCCAAGCAAACTTTATACGTGACAAGCTGGTCTTTCCAGTTAATTAAATTGATTTCAAAAGAATCAAAATAATTCGTCTTTTGTATGCTGGTATATGATGTTACACGTCAGCAGTGATGTTCTGATGCATTTCAAAGCATGTGAATTAAATTAATGTTTTGTTGTTAACAAAATAAATCTAAATAAAGTGTAACAAAACCCTCTTTAAAACATGAACTACACTTATATATGTATGCGTTTGTGTGTGCGTGTGTGTGTCATCAAAATGAATACAACACAATTAAAAAGCCATGGTCGTTTAAAACCCAGTCTCAATCACCTGCAGGAAAGGCACTTTTAGGACTCCACGGCATCATAGCACTACACAGTGGAAGAGACTTTGTACAAACAATCTGGAACACATATTTGCACATGCTGACATTCCCTTAAGCAGTATCCAGATCAGAATATACTGATCAGAGTCTGTACATGGGTCAAAGACATTAAGATGATGATAAGACTAAGCACGACAAGAAAAAAAGTGATTTTATGTCCATAGAAAGCACAAAACATCTAAGCGTCCACTTTAAACGGTTTCAAATACGTTTTTGGAGAGTAAAATGTCAAAATGGGGTTGAAATAATGTTATATTGTCATTCAGTGTAACAATATTTATGATTATGATTATTCTGACATATATATATATATTTATGGAAGTATGTTACATTTTACTTTGATTTAAATAAATAAAAAATCCTACTGAGTCTGACACATGGTAAAACCTAGGATAGCAGCAACTTAAAAAAAATAGTTTTTTGGTGAAATTAACTAATCTTTTAATGTGTCAGAAATAGATTTTTGTCTCAAATTTTCCTGATGAGATTATGACACTGATTGACATTTTTTCTGGGTATCTTAATTTACAAATCAGAGAAAAATGGATGATATTTATATTATATATTTATATTTATTTTGGCTCAGGAAAAAAAAAATTATTTAAAAAGTTTAAACAAATTAATGTAACAAAGTTTATTGGGGGATTTATGGGGGGTAAAGCATTATTACTTAAGGGTATGTCTGCATGTGTAAATATGTATTATTCACATAGTGTGTACAAAGCCTCTTCCACTGTATGATACTATGATGCCATTTAATCTTAAGAGTGTCTTGCTTTTATCTGTCGGTTATTGAGATGTTGGTAGGTGAACGAAACAGGGTTTCGTGCCTTTCTGCCTTTATAATTATGTTGTATCAATTCTGATCCCTTTCCTTGTGTGTTACATTTATTTATTTATATACACTTAGTACTATGATTTTAATGCATAGCGCATTACATGTAATTTTATAGTAGTATACCATTTTGGAAGGGTAAAAGAACATAAATTTACAGTGAATAACCTTAAACGGGCTTTCCCAGAATGCTATTTCAGTACTTCCTTATGTCGATATATTAACAGTTGAAGAAATTACAATAATCAAATGCAAGTTAAATCTGTAAAGTTATTACTGCATTTTTACTATAAAATGATGATAACCACAGCTACATGTGTGGAATACTTGGAGAATATACAGTTTTTAACTGTATTTCAAAATCGTACTACTACAGTCCAGGAAAAACTATACATTCAGCACATTTAAATATATGAGATGCGCAACATCAGGACAAACCCGTTACTCAAACCTGCAAAGTGAAAACAAGGAACCTGAATGCCAAGTATCATGGTCTAGATACACCCAGCTAAGAACAATTACAAAAGACTTTCGCAACAGACGAGAAATTAAAAGTTGTGTCATTTTGTCTAATTCCTATTCTGAACAGTTTGAACTCTTTCTATCCGGCAAACTGGAAAACATCACACTACCTGCATATATCCTCAACAGACTTTCCAGAGGATGTGTCACGTGTCTCCGGTTACATAGTTAACAATCTTTTACAATGGAAAGGCCTAAGGTGGGGCTATTCAAACAACAGCCAACAATTAAAGGCCACACAAGAGTCGCTCATTTTTGTTCAAAATAGCTGTAAATGTTGTTTACCACATCAAATTGTCAAATACATATTGATAAAAGTATACCTTTTGCTTTAAAGACACCACAGGGCACATCTTGACCAAGTCACAGCACTACACTACGCACCTTGTCCTTCAAGTTTTGGTTGTCAGTCAAAAAGTCTGGAAATTAACACGGGGGACTAAAACAAAACCACCATATCCTACCTATGATCTCTTCATTTTGATTTTGTTTCACAGTGACAACAAATTGCGGCATTTTAGCATGACCCACTGTTGCCATGGTTACCGAAATCCACAAAGCAAATGAGTAAAACAAGATAAAACTGTCTCATGAAAGTCTGTCTTTGTTTCCTCGCTCTCTTGAAAGGGTCTAACAGACTTGGTCACTATTCACGGCATCTCTTTACTCTAATAAAAATGAATGGTGACCGAGTCTGTCATTCAGCTTGACATCGCGCTCTGTTTTTCCACAGGACGAAGAAGCTCGTCCGCATTTGAAGCAGAGCAAAGGTAAGTAAACATGACAGAATTCAGATTTTTCGCTACACTTCCTGTAACGTATATCCCATCGCGTCGCATATGTTGAGACGACTCTTTACGTTACCTGACCGGTTATGCCTGTAATGATGGCCACTTTCCTTTTCGTCTTGCCGTCTCCGTTCACATCACCACTGGCCGCCGCCGCCGCTGCACATTGAGCCATTTTCTGGAGCTGCTTTCAGTTTGGAGTGTGCCTGTGAGGTCTGGATCCACTGCCCGAGATCGTTTGTCATGAACGGATGCAACACATCCGAAACTCCAGCTGCTTGAGCGACACATCAGGAACCTGCACTCAGCAGCCAATCACAGAGCAGAGCGCCAGTGACGTGCGCACCACAGAACAAAGAGGAGAGAAATCCTGATGGCTTGGGGTGTAAATGTGTCACAGCGCCCACTACAGGTATCGACGTTCAGGAGGAATTAAACAAACCACTTTTTACGTTTTCAATTTATTGTTACGTATGTAATAATAGTAATTGTTAGCATTATATAATATGCTTACATTAATAAATCCTGGGCCTAAATCACTGTTGACAAACGGCTTCACCTAGTCTAGGCTGTTTTTCTGGTCTTTGCTGGTATCTCATTGTAGTCAAGCTGGTCTGTTGGCTGGTTTTAATCACTAAAGGGGATTTTTATGATCACAGCGCTTTTACACGATTGACTGTGCCACAGCCGTGGATTTAAAGTAAAAAAAAAAACTTTGTAAATGCCATTGGTCCGAGAAGAGATAGAAGAAACAAACCAGACAATCAACTATTTGTTCAAAATATATTTTAATTTAGATATTATTTAACGTTCTAAAACATGTACACCACAGAAGGCACTTTCAAGTACGACAATATAGCTTAAATAATGTACAAGTATTGTATTTTCAGTAGTTTATGAGCTACTATATTTTAGATTTCCTGTCCAGTCCAATCCAGTCATGGCAGATATATAGAAATTAAAATCAAAACATAAAAATAAATAAGTCTCACTAATGCTCAGACACCATGAAGTGATATTTCTGGTTTTTCAGCATTCATTTAGAATCCTATGTCTAAAAACACTACTTTGTTAGTCATCCGCTGACTTACAATATCACTATTTACTATTTTGTGAACATCAGAAAAGGTGTTTAAAGCAAAAAAAATATTTTATATATAGAACCACACAAACACACAATACAGTTTTTTTTTTTTTCTCGGGTTTTTTTTTTTCATTTGCCTTCATGGAAGGTGAGATGTCTACTACAAAGAGAGAGAGAGTAAGCAAGACCAAAAACAGACAGTGTCCCAGTCTCAAATTTCCTTTTTTAAATAAAAACAAAAATACAATGGAGTGGGAGATCAGCAGCATTACCTAAGAATTTTGCACAAAACATTTGCCCTATGGGAAACCCTCTAAATGACATTACTGAATAAAATGTTGTAAGTGAGAGCTGTATTTGGGTCATGGTTATTTGTGTCAGATAACAGTAGCTACATGCACACATACAAACTCCAAATTCTGACATTTAGACTTCCTAAAAATAAGCAGAAATAACATAACATTCAAAAAACTATAGATTATTTGTAGTATTTTGTACGGCGGCAGGGAGTGCTCAACGTGCTGCAACTTAAGAAAACAAATGCAAACAGAAAAAAAACACATGCAAACTGCAAATTCTCACAATGCAACCAAACACAGAAACGCGCTGCAAACAGCAGGACCACAACGGAACTTTAAAAAGTGAAGAACCCATCTGGGACCTGATTATTTGTTTAGCGGCTTTTGGTCAGAGCAGAGGTATTGTCACTGTAATAAAAGGTAAGTTTTTTTTTGTTTGTTTTTTTAACAACCTGATCATGCAGTCTTTTGGATATCATTAGACTAATCTGACGAATTACACACTTAACTGTGAAACTATTTGCAGCGCATTTCTGTGTTTGGTTGGGTTGCGATAATTTGCAGCGCCTGTGTTGTCAAACTGATGAAGATGTTTTCTTAAGGGTTTTTTTTTTTTGCATGTGGTTTCTTAAATTGCAGCGCAATTTTGATATTAAGGGTGCTAAAGTTTCAAGTGAAAAATACAGTACTGTTTCCTGTTTGAATTCCAATGCCTTCAAAAACATTACATGAACAAAATGTTAACATATTCCAGTGATGTACAGAATATTACCATAAGACTCGATATATTTGTGCGTATAGTATGAGTATGAATAATGATTTTTGTTGCACTCTATAGTCATTCACATACTTTTTCCAGTCCTGCCCTATTATAAAGTGCGCATACAAGACCAACTCACTATAGAATTAACTGTATGTAGTAATTTTTCATAAGACGACAGCCACCAGACAGTTAAAACCCCCTTTAAACCAGGGCTGGAGCACAGGGTGAGTTTGTCATAGAGCCAATGGTTAACATTTTGCAAAATGGTGAAATATTCTTGTAGTGGAGAGCTGTACTTTTAATATGCTGTTTTAACCTAAGGTTGAGGTAATTCGGTAATTGACATTTTAAAGTTCAGTATTTGACAGATGTTGTGTAGTTGTTCAGGTACAATAGTATTGGTCCAGTGTGTCACCAAGGCATCAGGAGAGCCAATATCACTTCTGCAGAAAACATTACATTGAATTATTTTTTTATAAAGAAACATTTTTAGGGACAGTCCACCGAAAAAACAATTATTCTCCCATCATTTACCCCTCCTTATGACTTCCTTTCTTCTGCAGAACACAAAAGAAGAACAATAAACTGTTATCAACAGTCTTCAAAATATCTTCTTTCGTGTTCTGAAGCAGAAAGGCATACAGGATTGTAACAGCATTTTTGGGTGAATTTCCATGCATATTTCAAGTTATGCACCTTACTTGTTTATCCCTCTGGAGGAGGGGCATGAGAAGAGTGACACTTGTTTTTCTGTGAGAGAAACAGGTTCATTAATTATATATATATATATATATATATATATATATAATTTTAATTTGCATTAATATTTTACTACTGCAAAATTGTTAACATAAACTGAAAGCTGTTATTAACCTTATGGTGTAGACGATAGTGAAGTGCTCGGTCTGAAAGCCATGGGTGTTTCAGGGACTGGGATGCACTCATTCTCCAACTTCACAAAAAAAAAGAGACTTGCGTTAAAACACGAACATCTGGCTATTTCAGGACTTCTGGGGACACACAAACCTTTTGCTCTTCACAAGCAGGCGTGAGATGAAGTCTTTGGCCTCCTCCGAGATGTCGGCAAACTCTGCTTCTTCAAAACTCCACTGACATGCCAGGATGTTATTTAGTGTCTCGTTATCATCCTCACCCAGGAACGGAGACAAGCCACTGAGCCTACACAAGCAAACACAAGTAAGTTTTATAAATCTCTCTCCTTTCGGTATATATGATTGTTGATTGACGTCTATGGGCTCACAGCATGTAAGTGATGACTCCTAAACTCCACATATCAGTCGGGAATGAGACAAATTCATAGTTGATGACTTCAGGAGCAAGGAACTCAGGTGTGCCGAAGTTCACCCGCAACTTTTCCCTGGGTTTATATCTGAAAGGAAGAATATGATCATCATGATCTGATGAAGAAAAAATGCACTTGATAAAAGCAGTAGTAATAGTGTAAATTCAGACACAGAAACAAACACTAACCTCCTTGCAAGGCCAAAGTCTATTATCTTCACCTTGTTTGTTTGTCGACTGACACAGAGAATGTTTTCAGGCTGTTGGCGGAGTAAACAGCTATTTCAAATGTCTTTTTTATACAGCTGTTAGAATGCATTTTATTAACAAGAATGTGTACCTTTAGGTCAAGGTGTAATATGTACATCTTGTGCATATACTGAAGCCCTTCACTGATCTGTCTGATAAACAGCACTGTGTCCAACTCGGTCAGTTTGTAGTTCTCATCTATAATCCGGTCAAACAGCTCTCCACCATCAACACTAGGTGGTACACGGGGTACACAAACATGAACGATATTCAGTAAGTGAGAGGATATCTGTGTGCGAAACGTGTTTTTCGATGAGATTTTGTATGTAACTTACTACTCCATTACTAGAATGATTTCATGTCGAGATTCAAAGGCGGCATAGAGCTGGATCAGATTGGCATGATTCAACTGGTTCATCACTTCAATCTCACACTTTACTACCTCCTGATAACACAAAACACAAATGCATGTGTAATGGTTTTATTGTTATTAAATGTTAATGTGGAAACCTGAAGAAAAAAAATGAAAGTAGACAATGGAAAATTTGGCATATATAAAAAGGCATATATAAAAAAAGAACACCGCGTGTTAACCACACATAAGCACGTTACTGAAAAGTGAACTAAAATAATAAAATATTAATAATTAATTAATACACACATAACACTAAAAATATTACTGTTGTGGCTCACCAAGTGCTCCATAACTTAATTGGCAGATTTAAAAACAACAATTACTGAAAAGCATACTTTAAAGTCACATTAAAGACATCTTAAAGTGTACACAGGCATTTACCTTCTCTTTCTGACTCCTGGCTTTAATGATCTTGGCTGCTAATATGAGGCCAGAAGACTTCTCTACACATTTGTGCACCATGCCAAAGCGTCCTCTATTAACGTCAAATTAAGACAATAAAAAAGACATTTAAAAAACATTCTTTTTAATACTGCACAGGAAGTTTACTGTAATCTCCTCCTGTCTCTAGGTATTTACTTTCACTAAGGGCTAAAAATATTCAGAATTTCTTACTGTCTCAACGTCCCCCCCAAACACACACACAACTGTCTGTCATTTTCATGCCCTTGTGTATCATGTGTCAAGCTCTTAAAATGCTTAGCAATCCTAAGCCATGGGTTTAATGTCACAGGCATCCTGCTTTAAAAATTCCTTTTATATAAACAAATGGAATATAATATGATGCAAGATAAATACTACTGTAACTCACCCTCCAAGTACTTCCTCTTTATTAATAGTGTAGTAACTTGTAATCTGGTGGGATTTGGTTGACACTAGACGGTGCTCAAATGGTGCAGGTGGAGGAGGGGACGATTCTGTAGAAAAGATTATAGAATTTAACTATGAAAGGAAAATATATTTTACAACTTTACAACTATTTTCTTACCAATGACATATTCATCAGTTTCTGGCTCTATATCTTTTCTCTCCTCTTCTGTGCCCTCCTCAGGTCTCTTTGGACCCGCCTCTGCAGCTTCAAGCCCTGCTTCCTCTTCCTCCTTCAATTCTTTATCCTCCTCCTCCGGCCCCTCCTCCACTCTGCTTTTTTTAAGTTCGTCTGTCAGATTCTCGTCAGTAACATGCCTCTTAGTGCTGCAAGTTATTTCCAGATTCTCCTCACAGCTACATGAATGTATAGATTAAAAGAGAGGCATAAAATATAAAATATCACTTATATTGTTTACAGTTTATTTTAATCAAATTCACATCCAAAAGTCATTTGCAGAACAAAATATCCAGAACATACCTTTCTGGTGTGATTGTAATGCATTCATGTGTTTGGCCAGATGAGTTCAGAGCAGCTAACTGGCTTTCTTCAGATAACCATAAAGCCTCCTCTTGTTTTAACCTTTCATCTCCCTCTTTTTTATCCTCTTCTTTTATCTGTAATAATTCAGCAACAATTTCTTGCTCTCTTGCCTCTTCTTCAACTGCATCCTGTTGTTTGTCATCCTTTCTTTCCCTATATTTCTCTCCTTCTTGCTCTCCTTCAATAAGATCCAGATGTGCAGCTGTGCTGACTGCTGTCTCTGCCGTGCATTGAGAAAGCTGATTGTTCTGTTGGTTGAGCTTCTGCACTTCTTCAAAATCAGCCTGGACTAAGTCTTGAAAAGTAAATAAAAATTAGTACAAAGTAGAAAATAGTGTAAATGGAAGAAAATAATGACAACAAAGTCAAACATTGTTTTATATCTGACAGAATGCTAAAACCTGTGGTTTCTTGCTTTTAAACTCTTCTGTATGTTATTTTTTTCTCACCTGATGAATCCAGTGGTTTCTTTTTCTTCTGGGTTTTTAAACCTTTTTGGTACACTTTAGATTTCTCCTTTCCATCCTTTTCTCTAAACTAGGCAGAGAAAGTAAAACAACAACAGAGAAAGAAAGAATGAAAAGAAGAACTTTATTAGAAAATATGATTAAAATTCAAAGGGCAAATGCATAGCTGTCAATGAAAAGTGTAAGCATATGCACACAAGTGAAGTGTCTTCTAGTAAAAAACAAAACAAAAACAAGATTATCATTTATTAACACTCCTTGAAATAAAAACACCTGCTTTCTATGACACATCCGTGCATTCAAATGCTCTGAGCTGCTAACGCGCAATGAATCTGATATTTCTGATCACACACAATCATCTGCTATGAGCTGAATGCACAGTTGTGTCCTTGAGCAGCTACTGAGGATCACTCATCATGTCATCAGTCAATCTGTTTTATAAATGGCTCAAGCCAGTGACAAGGACAGTGAACCTGGCAACCCATGTTCTCTTTTGGAAATGCAGCACAGCTAGACAAAAAAAAAGAACACATATAGCACCCAACTTTTTTGTTTTCAATATTTATGCAAAGATAAAATGCAAATGGGAACAACTCAAGGGTAGCAGAAAACAGACGAACAAGTAATAGTTTCTCTAAGTCATCCTTTAACAATAACCTCTTTTTTAATTTGTTCATCAAA
Source organism: Enteromius afrohamiltoni (assembly GCA_034779775.1). Taxonomy (NCBI): domain Eukaryota; kingdom Metazoa; phylum Chordata; class Actinopteri; order Cypriniformes; family Cyprinidae; genus Enteromius; species Enteromius afrohamiltoni. The sequence goes on from JAUYWG010000057.1 coordinate 21,326,212, forward strand.
TCAGCTGCTTCACAGACTTTATTAATTTGTGTTCACGTGTTTGGCTCATTCATTCACTAGTTTGTAAGTGTTTTCATCTGCACTTTAAATATGTATCCAAAATAAGTCTGAACATCTGAACTCACCCTGCTGCTGGATTTTGATTGTGTGTTTTTCAACAGATCGGCCAATCTTGAGTGTTTTAACGCTTCAGCAACAAAACTGACCACCTGCTGAATGCTGCTGACCAGTCGCTCCAAAGCATCAAGCCGCTGATCCTGTTGTTCCTCCTTCTCACAAACAGTTTCTATAACAACATGCACATCGCACAACATCTGCTCCACGCTTCGTCCACCTGCAGCAGCGCCTTGATCTTGACAGATGGTATCCAGTCTTTTCAGAGACGCTTCCTGCAGGGCGAGGAGTTTGTCCATCTTATCACTCAGATCACTGACTTGTCCTTCGATATGTACGAGCGCAGAAGACGAGGGCGATTTTAATGAAGGCTGATCAGAAATGGGTGAAGAGTGATGTTTGTTTGAGGTAGAAAGCGAAGCTCTTCTTGCTGTGGCTCTTCCACCGTTCGATCGTTTCGGAGCATGAAGTGGTTTGGGGTCATAAACCCGAGCAAGAGACTTCACAAGATTAGAGCTCATGGTGACACTTTCAAACAAGTTCAAACAAAAAGAAGTTTAGCTTATTTTCTTCACCTCCTTTTTAAAATGCTTCCCAAACTATAGTTCATTTGTTCTCTTGCTAACTCTCTGTCTCGTGTCTCTTAAGCTTCAAACCCATGCTTTTTATAGAAGGTCAGCATGCTTCTTCTTATTGGCCGGTGTGTGAGTGGTCAATGTAAAGTCGCTGTTATCTTCAGGAGGAGGGGCAGTGGTGTGCGATTAGAGTGTTTGTGAATTCTAGAGCCAGGCGTGAAGACATTGAAACCAGAGTGGGTATGAAAAAAGAGCCTGATGGACTCAAAGAGTGCCAGCGCTGACAGATCTTTTAAATGTTAAGACCAGTAGATTTCTCCTAATTGACTGACAATCAGCAGATAAAGGGGACTGTGTTTACTTGTTAGTGTACTGAACTCCTTTGTTCCAGGCTAGAGAACGCAATGAACACAAGTGAAAATGTCTGATTGAACAAGAGCAGGTGCACACAGCTGAGTCTATTGAAAAACTGGGACAGAATAGCTGTAGAGACACTGAAATGGCGCAGACTTCTATTTTCAACATGACTTGTTGTTCAACGAAGCTCTTTATGAGCCTGAATTTCAGAAAGAAAGACTCTAAAAAAGACTATTAGCACATGTTTTAGGAGCAAAGACTATTTGTGTTTCCTACTTGTTTTAGAATAAATTAATGATTTAATGTTATATTCAGCTCATTGACTACAACTGCTCCTTGTAGATGTAATATAAAAATAAAGCTTTGAATTAATTCAGAAAAGCATCAACAACTGGAAAAGTTTTTAAAAAATGGGAAAATCAAGAACATTTCTACAATCAATATACATATTTGGTAACACTTTACAATAATGTTTCATTTGTTGTATACATTAGTTAACATAAACGAAAAATGATTATGTGATGTGGGGTTTGGGTCTTGTTTGGGTCTGTTTTATGTTTTAGTCACAGTTTGTTTCATGCTTCCTTTGTCATGTTCTGATTGGTTCTCCAGGTCATGTGTCTTGTTCCTATTGGTTGATTCTTGTCATGTGATCCCCAGTGTTTGTTATAAGTAGCCATGTTTCCACTGTGTTTTGTCATGTGTTGATGTTGTAGTCTGCTCTTGGTGAGTGTGGTTCTGTTTGTGCCAAATCTGTTCATGCCATGCTAAGTCAAGTATGTTTTAAGTAGGGATGTCCCGATCCAATCACGTGATTTCAGACTCGATCGGAATCGGACGTTACCTCCAGATCAGGACTCGAATATATATGTCTATATTTTCTCATCATTTTTTTTAACACATCTATAGTTATAACACAGAATTAGACCTCTTGACTGCACACAGGAACAGCAAACTGAGAGATATGTAAACTTGGAATTGCAGGAGGTGGAAAACAAACCTGAGAGTTTGAAGAGGAGAGAAAAAGTGCCCGTGACCGCGCGAAGGCGCAGGACACTATACAGCCAAGATGGCACAAATGAATCTTTTTTTATATTTACTGTTGCACTAAAGTCCAAAAGTGAAGAAAAATTGTGTTATTTATACTGGATAGTTAAAGCTACCTCATAGAAGTGCTCTGTTTGTTAACAGAGTTGTATGTTAAAATAATGAACATCCTATATTTGGAGACACCCCTCGCTGCAGACTGTAGCGCGGTGACGTCAGGTACATACCTGACATAGGTACCTGACGTATGTGTTTACCGTGCATGCGGAAAGTGACGTATGGTATGTCTATAACACGATTTATCCTACCTTATCATATTTTGCTACCTCATATGAAAAAATAGGTAGCAAAATTTGATATCAGAAAATGCTACCGGTTTTATTCATGTCCACACCTCAAACAAACCTAAACCTACCCTTACTGTTAATGTCTACGTGTAACGATATAAATATAAATATAGATATAAGTACTGGTTCTTTAAGTAAATCCTGCATTAATGTAATTCATGATTTCTGATTGGTTGCTCCGGTGGCGCTGTTGCCCACTGCGCGTGCGTAATCTGCAGCAGAGCAAG
>JAUYWG010000057.1:21328978-21339827 GCA_034779775.1 Enteromius afrohamiltoni
GTTTAATATATAATGCACTGTTGAGTCAGCAAGCAACGCAGTAAAATATTGCATAAACTGGCGCCCTCTTTTGGACGGACAGTGAAAGTTGCGCGTGATTTGAAGTTCAACATGTTCCTCAATTAACATCATGTTGATCTTGGAACGTCATTCTAATCAACCAATTTAGAATTGATGGATAACCTTTCAGGAAATTTCAGTTTTAGGCTAATAATCAGGATTAGGTGCTTCCAAACCCATGTTAATCATCTTTTTTTCTCAGATTTTAGGAATAAATTATTAGTAGGGTTAGGTTTAGCGGTAGAGATTGTGTCACGTGTATATGTTTGGAAAATATGACATGCTATACATGACCCTGCTGCTTTTTTAAAAGTTGACAAACGTTTTTGGGCGTGCTGGCATGTGAATGTTGGACTGCATGTTAATGTGTGCATGTGCAATCTCTACAAAAATACCCAGAAGTATGTATAGCTTAAAGGTGAAGGAACATTTCAATTAAAAAAAAGTTATTTTCAAATAAACTGTGATATGCTGTCACATAGCACAGACAATAATGTGCTCACTTTGCAAAAACAAACAGAAATGTCTTCACAGTCATAATGGGAGTGATTCATGGTAATACAGCTCCCTCTAAAGGTATAATTAAAACAGCGCAACAAGCCTCAGATAATGTACAAGCAACATTTACATTATTTAAACCTTTGGGGTTGTTGAATACTAAATATTTTTTAAAGTAGTTTCACCAAGGCTGCATCTATTTAATCAAAAATAGAGCAAAAAGGAGTATTGTGAAATATTATTACAATACAAAAACCCGTTTTGTGTTTGAATATGTTTTAAATGTCATCCTTTCAGTTATTATCATCAGTGCTGCAAACCAATGTGCCATGTTACATGCTTGGAAAAACACTAAAACCTTTTGTTGAATAAAAAGTTCAAAAGTTCAACATCATTTTGATCAATTTAATATGCCTTGCTGAATAAATGTGTTTCTTTCATATTAAATATATATTTAATTCTGGCCCCAACCTTTTAAACAGTAGTTTACACATTCCTATAAGAATATCTTGAGAATATCCTAACCAAAATATCTGTTCATTTAATATAACCTCCAGACGTTTTTTAGTTAAACATGTGTGTCAGTGTCTAACATAATTCTTATGGAGAGTTACCTGCTCCAGGGTCTTTAGTTGGACATGCTTGAGCTCCCAGTAGCTACGCATCCTTTCTACACGTTCAAGGTGGCCAAAAAACGCAAGTTGACCCATGCCAAGGTCCTTGACCCGTGATTCCTCTCCCTCCATGCTTGTTGTTATAAAATGCAGGACATGAATGGACAGAAGCTAGACGTGGCACACTTCCTCTTCTTGTCTGCAGTAAACTTGGTATTGTCTTCTGAGCTAAAAATAGAGAAACAATTTTAAAAAATCAAGTAATATGGGGGAATAGGCCATAAAGCCAGTTGATTCTTATACAAAGACTGTTATTCCTTATATCCACCTTATTTTGCCAGGCAAAACATCTGTTAATGTTTAGGATTTTGAATTCATTAATATAGTCTAGGCGTATTAAATAACTAGAAGATTAAGAAAAAATAAGAATAATGGTTTCACATTGGTTGTTTCTTGGCATGTGATCTCTGTTGTTGGTGATTCTAGTCAGTTTCATGCCAAATCTGTCAGAGTCAAATCATTTGTGTTTTTGGATTGCAATCTATTTAATAAACACACTGTTTTTTGTTTCACAATGAATCAGCATTTGCTCTGGGTTCAACTAATGGCTGAATGACTCACACACAGCTAAATAAAGTTTAACATCACCTACTGGTGTAATGATGAAAAAATGTCAGTGAAAAACTAATGCACAGACTGACAGAAAACAGGTGAATACATGCACACATATATGTATCACACACACAAAGCACACAAAACAAAACTGTTAATTTGGATGCAATTAATAGTAATTAATTGTTTTGACAGTACTACCTATATACATTGGAATGTGTGTATGAGTACCATGGTTACGTCTGTTGGGTCAGTGAGCAGGTGCAGGTCAGTGCTGACGTCTGGGGTGGGCTGAGGTTAGCAGCTATAAGCAGCTTTATAGGGGTCAGGTGGTCAGTTTGTGCTTTTAACTTTAGACACTTAGGCCAGGTGGTGACCCTCAATTTGAAAGACTATTCTCCATACATGGAAAAAATAATAATTATACCTTGTTTAAAAGTGTGACTACAATGACTGTGAAAGATGGATGAGTCGTGAATGTGCTAAAAACAACAACCTTAAACTCAAAAAGATGATTAAACTAAAAATATAGATCGTAATTTAATATATTATGTCACTTGTAACAAAAAAACTTGTCATTTAGCAATTTATGCACCTAATATGTCACCAATGATCTATGCTGCATTTAGAAACCAGCTCTACCTCTCGTACTCTCATAAGAACTAAGTGTGTTGTTCTCTTTCCAAGGGATCAGTTGAGATGCCATTCTGCGCATAGCACGCTGATCCATCTGGATGCCCTGGGGTAACAGAGAGTCCTAGAGTGGAGTGATCCCCTTGAGGCTGGGACACCCCAGCAACAAGAACAACGCTCTATTTTCAAACCAGACACAAGCCTCAATCAGCTCTGGCGCCTGTGGTGAAGCATTATTCCCTATAATGACACAAGAATGTCAGTTCCTCTATATTAGTTTGGGAGACCTTTTGTCCCACTGTATTTTAGGTTCACATTAGGTCTCTTTCCATAATGCCTGGCACTAATATTTTGATATAGAGTGGTGAACAAATCCTATGAAATACTTGAATGTTGTTGCTTTTTTTCTGGTATGGTGCAATGGGTGCGTGACTATGTACTGTGATCTGGCCTTGCTGCTATATTCTCTGGTGCAGTGTTACAGCATCTCAATTAAAGGGCTTTGAATGGCTTATGCTACAGTGATGAAAGGCAAACTCTCTGACTTTTTGTTAGCGCATGCCAGGACAATCTCAGTTCCCAAACAAAATAAAATGTTTGTGCCATGCATTATCAGTGCCAGCGTTTATTATACATTGTGCTCTGTACAGATGAATGTAGTTTGCAGCACTGATCATCTGAGTGGGGAAGTCTTGGGTCATTTTTATTTTATTATTAATTACTTTTTTTTTTTTGCAGTTTATTAGTTTTGCGCCTCTGTGGACGAAATGCAACACAAAACGTATTGCGTCTGTTTTAGGTATTTCTCACATTTTGTGAAAAAGCAACAAGTAATGTCTGCCAGAAGTCCTGGAAAAGCTAACATCGCTTAACAGGACATTTTTTAGTCTGAGCAGTAAATTAACAGAGTTTGTCTTAAAGTAGGGGCCAAATGAAATGGACATGGCAGCTAAACTAAACAGATTAAATATGATTCTAGGGTTAGGATGTTCCTTTGATAGGGCCCTAAGAGAATATATCATTACATTGGACCCCTAGCCAAGAACTCTGTGAAATTTTGGCAGCTTGTTTCTTGAAACGTCACTTCTTTGACGTCACTTCTTCTTAATTATTTTTGACTGACAGTTTTCAGTTGCTAACATATGGTAGAGGAAACATTTGAATTTGGAAGCTAGGAAAGATTGCCTTAAAGCTCTGCCCAAATAAAGAATATTTCATTTGGGTTTAAATCTTAGTATCACAATCTATGGGTTAACGTTTTCTCGATGAATGATGACTGGTCTGCTGAAAAATTAAATGAAATACACTGACTATAAAAGCTTGTGGAGCTATTTTGTACTCATACATAAACGCAGGGAACGTTTAATCTCTGGTCTTATATCATCACCATCACTTTTGCAGCTGCCTAATGTTAATAGCGGTGCAGTGTAAAATTACATATACTCCGATGTACTTTTCACTTACACAAACATTCACCAGCAAACATGCATCTTGATAGAGTTTAGGTATTAATGCAACATTTGTTACATTCAATTAAAGCATATTTGCCTTACATCTATAGGCTATAGTGTTTTGTAGCATATTTTTAATATCATACTGTGATATGTAATCTACTTACACTTGATGAATCGGGTTGGCAAGTCCTTCCAACTGAGGTTTTCCCTTTTCTCTTCCTTTTGCTGTAAAACCCAATCTGTATCAATGAAGTTTAGCCGTAAATCTGTGATGAACCTCAGACATGGTGTCTTGTGCACATAGTATACACTGTGTAAGTGGCACACGGTCAAATAGGCAAGTAGAGAGAGAGAGTCTGTGGGATGTGGGAATGGGTCAGCAAAGTCAGAGACGAGTCAAGTGTAAATGTGTGGTGGGGGGGGATGAGAGAAGCGCAGAGAGTGAGAAGGGGGTTAAACATGTTATTGTAGAGGGTGTGGAATTTCAGTGCCATGTGTTCCCCTTTCCTGTGTACATGTATGTGTTTGTGTGGAGAGTAAGGGGGAATTCATGCATGTATAAACCAACAAAATCTTAGTACAAATAAATTCTATAGCTACTAGATTTAAAGCATGGCAGTTAAAAACAAATACCTATTTTTTGATTAATCCAATAGCATAAGGATGGCTGAGGAGGAATTTATACTGACAAGAAGCCAACTTAAGTTAGGTGAGTCAGTACACATCTTTATACCAACTGTATGTAGTATTGCATTTCTTTGAGTATTATTATTATTATTATTATTTTGAAGCCCCCTACAGTTGCTTAAGGCTAGAATGTATACAGATGCAGCAACTGGGCAAGTGCACATCAATATTGCATACATTTTGAAACACTGTACAACAATAAAAACTAATTTTGCATTATTTAAAAGGGTAGGTTTAGGGTTAGGTGTAGTAAATAAACCACATTCTGATGGGTTTAAATAAGGGAAATTTACTGTATCACTGTTATAATTACAGTGTATGAGCTGCAGAATTTCATACGCGCTCACCAGTCTCTCCCAAAATTATTATGTCAGTGTTCCATCAGAATGATTTTAAAACTGACATTTCAAGGTTAAAATTGCTATTGTTAAAATCAAGATTGTATTAAGTATTAATTGAAGTGTTTGGAAAGAATATTTTCCTATACTAAAAATGCTGATAATTCAGTCTGAAGAGTTCAGCTCCCTGACTTTTGAAGTCTAATAAACCTTTGTCTTGTCACTCATATTATTTATAGCCTTCAGCTGTGATTGAACCATCAGTGAGAAACCACCTCATGGACTAAGTCTTTAAGACTTAAATGTGCACTATTTTTGCAACAGCGCTGTTTCGATAATGCTGTTCAAGGTAGAGGTCAAACAGGCAATATGGTGAATCCACATCTGCATATGAATAACAATAAATCTACTAATATTGCCTTTGAAAATGGCAAATCTAATGAGCCAGACCACCAGACAGAACCAGGTCATATTCTGTTTTTCTTGGCTTATTTGAGACAGTTGAACAGGTGAAGATCTCTTCTCACTCTGTGTCCCTCTAGTTAAAGCTATAAAGATTCCTTTATTGTGTTAGAATATAGGTTAGCTATGCTATGGGCTGCCACTTGTGTTGTATACATGATTGATTGTGTTCTCATTGAAAATAGCAGGATCAAAGCCAAACCGCAGCTGCTCTTGTCTTTTCATAAACTTGTACGAGCATGCACTGACGTTTCACATAACAAAAAGTCAGCCTTTGAAATGTTCAATTAATAATAATTAATCTTGTTTTATATTTATTTACACATTCTTTATGCTTGCAACATCACTTCTTTGGTTGTTTTGGGAATGAGGTCAAGGAAAGTGCATGTGTCTGAGTTTATCTCTCTCTGTCTGTGTGTGTGTTGGTGGGGTAAGTGTTTCAGTACATTTGCAGATGTTTGGTACACTCAGGAAGCTGTGTGTGTGCCTGCCTGTCTGTCAGCCACAGAGCAATGTTACACACTGTATTTTCATAGCCGACCATTCCCCTCTTACTTCCAGAGAGTCACATTATACTCTTAAGTCCATCCTTCTCTGTTCTCTTACATACACATACTCACAGATTTAGTTAGGTATGTAAATGAGGGGGCGTTACACAATCATTTTCCAAACCCTAACTGTTACAGAATTTCCATTGTATTATTATTAGTCAAAAACGGTATTTACTTTCTGAATTCATTTACCAGTTGGGGGGGGTGTCCCCCATATGTCCCCGAAGGGAGGTTGTCGGATTTAACTAACTTCTGGGGACATACTAGACCTAATTAACACCGAACACCAAACACACACACACACACACTGGTGAAGGTATGCATGCAGTGTGAGGTGTGGAAACAGCAAACCATGGTGCTGACATGAAGAGTTTTATTTAAACCTCATTCTGACGTGTAAGTGCTGCTGTCTGTGTGTAATTCAAGAGCAGCAATGGTGTGTGTCTGAATGTGTGTGTACGTGTGTGTCCCAAGCTCCACTAGAGGGCACTCGCATTCATCACACCTCCCCAAACGTGAAGTATTGACTTGCTCAGGCTGTCTACCAAGAGTTCTATTCTAGCGTTTTTGGTTTGTTGTTAGACCTTGACCTGTTCTCCGAATCTGTGATTGTTAACCTCTATTGCATCTGTCTGCCTGTGATTTTGACCTTGCCTGTTGACCTCTGATTAAAGTATTTGCACATGGATCCGAACGCTTCAGTTGCATTCTTTACAGTGATTGTCTGTTTGTGTGTACAAAACATAGAGGTCCATCTCAATAAATTAGAATGTCTTGGAAAAGTTCCTGCTCATAAACAACAAGAAACTGCTATTCCAAATGTTATGGACATGTTTATTATTAAATATGTGCTTACACAATAAACTAGTTTTTAAAACCCTTGCTACCAAACATGAGTAACTTCGCCATCCAGTGTCTCACATATGTCTTTGAGCAAGGGCCTTTAAACAATGCTCCTAAATGTTGAAAAAAAGATATTATAGCATAACCCATTTATGTCAATATTCTTGACTTGATGTGATTCTCCAGGTCCACACTAAATGCTATTGTAACTGAACACAAGCTCACTTGTTAAAATAAGAGGAATAGACAATGAGATTTGGTTTCATTTTGGACTAACTAATATAATATTAATGCTAATTCTAAAAACTCTTAAAAATAATGTTCAGAAAAAATTATGCGGTTTTGTTTATAAATGCTTTATAATGTAAGATTTTATCTGTTGTTATGCCTTTTAGAGACAGTAAAGTAAAAAAAATGAGAGAGAAAGGAAAGGGAGAAGCAGGATCTAAAAATGACCTCGAGGCAGGAATTAAACTCGGGTCACTGTGAGTACAGTTATCCAATGTAAGATTATTTCAATAGAAATGAATACTTTATTCAGCAGGGACACATCAGTTGACCAAAACTAACAGTAAAGCTTTTATAAATTATATTATATTATTATATTATAAATAAATGTTGCACTTCTAAGCTTTCTGTTTAACAATGTATCCTGAGAAAATATTACACAAAATATTAGGCAGCATAACTGTTTTCAGAATTGAATAATACAAAGAAATGCTGTGTGTGTGTTTGAACATGTTCCAAGTTTTAGCTGATTGCTGAATCTGTACTACTTAGTGTGCAATTAAACTCACATTGACAGTAAGGTGAGCTGATTTTTTTCATTCATAGTTCCTTATCGCACCAATTTATTGCTGTTATCTCTTCATATAACCTGAATAATTCAGTACACTACATATGCTCAATATATCAATAATTTTTTTTATTAAAAAAAAAATATATTTTTTTTTTTTTGCATTTACAGGACTGAAGAAGCATTTCAGACAACCACCTCCCCTCATCAAACACAGACTCTATTGTGAAAGGCTGTTAACAAGGTTTTATTGCACAGAACCTCTGATCCAACAGTGTGACTCACCCTTTATGCGCAAAGTCCAACTGATTAATCCAGAGCTGTCACATTCATTGAATGCATCTGCCTTGTGTTGCTGACAAAACAAAGTGTATTACCTATTGTCCACCCTCTCTTTCGGTCTCTCTATAGAGAGCACACTCAAACATTCCAACAAATGTTTCACTCACTTTTGAAATTAACCGGTTAAAAAGTTGCACGTTTATGCAGTAAAACAAGGGAAGCACTTGAACCGGTAATAAAAGGGTGGGGGAGTGTGAGACTGACTCACCTGTGATATGTCTAACTTCTGCAGTTTGCCTGTCTAGCTAGTTTGTTCTGGGCTTTATGGGCGTTGCTAGTCCTTTTATATCGCATGACTCTAGGGCAGGATTCTCTTTCACTCAGACGTTCTTTTGGGACAAGCATCTTTTATAAAAGGTAAGTAATACTTGATCTGTACCCATACAGCTCCCAAAAACTAGTGTCGTTTTCCACTGGAATAAACGACAATGTGACGTTACGCGCAACTTCCGTGTTTCTGTCAATTATTCTCTGACGTGTAATCTGCGAGCAAGAGGGACATTTACGGCATATTATATAGGCTATAACAAAATGACATTATATGATCAGAATGGACAGCAGTCTAAATATATTTTTGCATACTAACACTGAACATTAATAAACCATATCAGTTGTTTATAGGCTGCTCGATACACTTTTGCTGTATTTTGTGAAAATATTGCGCTAGGCTATATGGATTGGATTTTAACGATAGTTGCATAAATAAAGGGGTTCTTTTTTCGTAGTGTCGTCAGTCATGGAGGATCTCTCTCGTGCAAACAGTCTCTTCGCTCTGGATCTCTATCGGGCTCTGAGTGCTAGCAATACTGGGGGAAACATGTTCTTTTCTCCTCTGAGCATCAGTGCAGCTCTCAGCATGGTTTACTTGGGAGCCCGAGGAGACACCGCCAAAGAAATGGAAAAGGTATGAGGTATAAACATTTGAGTAACATGCAAAGGTTTCTTTTTGTCAGTGTGACTCTACAAATAGGCTATTCTGCATACTTACAGTAATGATTGGGAAATCCAGACAGAACCATAACTCAAAACAAGGAAGAGAAAACATAACCCTGTTTGACAGAACAAAAATGGGGTGAGGCCCAGATGTCAAAAGAGTTTAACACAGGGATGCATTTACCACATGGTTTTAACACACTTTTTTTACCTGACGAGTTTGTGCATATTGGGTTTTATTGGGTAGGTAAATCCACAGTGGTTACATATTAACTAACATATTTAAGTAATGAAAATGTTCTAAGTTGAATAAACACTGCAGTGTTTTGTGCTGATCCGTACATCGTCAATCTATTAGAAAGTATATTTGTATGCTTAGCTTTGCAAAGCATTTGACGTTTATTGATTACCTAGACAAAGCAGGACATTCGATTAGCCAAAGAACTCATGCAGACTGTGGTAAAACCAGTGAACGACTGACTCAACAGAGAGGGAGGGAGAGCTGGAGTAGTGTAAACAAATGTAAACAAATGATCACAGCTGCACATTCCTCTCTCGCATACACTTTCTAGCTGCTATAAGGAGATTGAAAAGAGTAAAATCCATCCAAATCTGAACAACTAGAAGACATTCTAGCCACAAAAGCCAACATGTGCTGAGCTTATAATATGTGCTGCAATAATTTGTTTTCATTTCAGACTCATCTAGACAATGTATGTAAGCAAATGCTTGTCTTGACAACGGACTTTAGACTCTGACAACATTTACTTTAATCCTTGTAATAGATGTTCACAGAGCAGGATCTTCAGTGCACACCCTTCTGTGACATACCTCTTTTTGAATAAAAGAGAAATGTAAAATAAAAATAGGACAAATTTGGTAAAACTCTTTGTAAAGTCTGTCAAGTAGGCTACGGTTAATATGTGAACTTCTCTTTCTCTTTTTAGGTTTTGTCCTTCAGTTCGGTCTCTGATGTTCACTCTCAATTTGAGAGCCTCACCACAGCTATCAACAGTCCCTCAGCTTCATACATCCTCAGACTGGCCAACCGCCTCTATGGAGAGAAAACTTTCAGCTTCTTACCTGTGAGTTTATTCTGCCTTTAAAAGAAGACATTTGGACATGTACTCTTTTCCATCTGTTATTGTTCAACTTCACAATTTAGAGGTCTTTCTTGGGGTCTTTTTTCTTGATTTCTTTTCTTGATGTGTCCTGCAGGAGTATTTGGACTCTACTCTGAAGCTGTACCACGCCGACCTTCAGGCTGTGGACTTCATTGGAGCATCTGACGAGTCACGACAGCTCATTAACAAATGGGTGGAAGAGCAGACAGAGAGTGAGAAGATCAGTTCATAAACGGCCCTGTTGATGAAATATCTTTTTAAAAACACAGATGTGAAACACAAATTTGTGTTTTCCAGATAAAATCAAAGATCTCATCAAGCCGGGAATGGTGACTGGAATGACCCGACTAGCTCTGGTTAATGCCATCTATTTCAAAGGGAACTGGTTACAGAAATTTAATGCTCAAGACACTACAGAAATGCCATTTAAAATTAACCAGGTCTGTTTGCAAAATATTGTCCAAATGCAGTGGTATGCACAAGTCATGTCTACTTAACAGAGGCTCATATTCTTTTTCATGTTCACTTATTCATTGGTATGCGTGTTTTTGTCTTCCATCAGAATGAGCGGCGGCCAGTGCAAATGATGTACCAGAAGAAAAAGTTCCCCTTCAACTATGTCTATGACCACCGCTTGCAAGTGCTGGAGTTGCCTTACGTAAAGGAGGAGCTCAGCATGTTGATCCTTCTTCCTGAGGAAAGTCAGGATGGCTCTGATCCTCTGCATAAGGTCAGCAAAAGGTTCATACTGATCTGCTTGACTTGAACATATTGTTATCTTGAATATATTCAGAGACTCATGTGCATGTATGTTTGACAGCTGGAGAGTGAGCTGACCCTTGATAAACTGCATGAATGGACCAACAGAAACAATATGGACACCCATACAGAGATCATAGTCC
>JAUYWG010000057.1:21351957-21450731 GCA_034779775.1 Enteromius afrohamiltoni
ATGATGGACGTCTTCACCTGTTTCTCACTGCGCTCTGTTGTAGACGGTACTGTGTCGTGGCCCTTGTGGTCATCCAACAAACAATTCATGCAGACACATTTCTGGTCCGTTCGACAGTAAACCTCAAGGAGCTTGTCGTGTTTGGGGCATACTGGAATGACTGCAGCTTTCACCAGCTTGTGTTTCTTCAGGGCAGGGACATTATAGTGGGGCTGTACATGTACTTCACAGTAAGAAGCTCGACACTCCAGGCAAGACTTGACAGCTTTGATCCTCTCTCCAGAACAGAAATCACACGCAATCTCTCCAGGTCCAGCAGACTCGGACAGCTCTGTGCTCCTCAGTTTCTCCATTATTTCAGCAAGCACTGTGCTTCTGTTGAGTGGGGGCTTTGAATTGAAGGTCTGCCTGCATTGTGGACATCTATAGGTCCCTTTCGGATCATTCGTACCCCAGCACTCATTGATACAGCTCATGCAGTAACTATGTCCGCAAGGAATGGTCACGGGATCCCTCAACAAGTCCAAACAAATCGAGCAGCTGTACTGGTCTTGATTTCCTAGTATAGCCTCTGCCATGTCGCTACCGACACTTAAAAAGATTTGTCTAGATCTTGTCGCTCCTCAAAAGAAGGTTCATCAAAAGACGCGCTCGTTCGAAAAGCTACACGTTGAGTGATCTAAAAAGAGAAAGTGAAAGTAAAGCATTGATCTAAAAGTAAGATTAAAAGTTATCAATAATAGGTCAATAATAACTCAATAACATACAAGCAACACGGAAATTCAGTCTAAAAACGTAACTCAAGGAAATGTTTGCATTTACCTGATGACAATTCGTTGTGTGCGTCATAACGATGAGGCAGGAAACGTCTGCGAAATGTTGACCTTTGATCTTTTTATGGCTTTACTTGTTTGTTCAAAGTACATGCTAGGCGTATTTGAATTGTATGTCGAATATTAAGGAACAGCTTAAAGTGCACATATAAAAATAAAGCAAGAAAACCACCCAGTGCAGTTAAAGGCATACAATAATATTCGCGGCTTATGAGTGAAGGCGCGTGACCTTTTGCAGTGGTGTATTTCAGGAGAGCCACTAGAGGGAGGCACTGAACAGTGTACAATAAATCAGTGTCATGTGACAAACATTCTTGCTCTTGCAGACTAGATGATACAACTCGTTTTAATGTCAAATAATCAGATACATTAAACGTACGCATACTCACTTGGCATTAATTTAGAGACGAATACTCTCCAACCATGACAATGTTCTCTAGGTCTGTCAAAGTGAAACATTTCAATGAATGTCATTTGTGTGGCCTGTACTATTGCATTTTGTCAGCAAAATGGAGCCCAGTGGGACACTGCAGTTAAGGGTCAGAGGACAAACACAAATTCCTGATCCAATTTAAGGCAGTATTATAGTCAGTGTTGCCAATTTAGCAACTTCCCCACCCCTTTTGAGATTTTTGTCAGAGGTGTAGGGGCAAATATAGCAACCTCTTGAACAAACCTTATCTAATTGGTCATCTTGCCCACTGAACGTTTTATCTATATATAGATAATTTGCCATTATATGATGTCATCTACTGACACTCAGCTACGTTTTAGCTACTTTCAATTACCAAGATTAATAATAGTGATGAAACTCCCAACTCACATTCTCTGAAAACTTTAATAGATTTATATATATATATATATATATATATATATATTTTATTTATATGGGGAAACACATTTACTACACTCCTGTAAATATGAGTGCTGCAACATGTGAGCAAAAATCTACTTTTTATTATACAATCTAAATCTGATTTACTTTAAATTGTTCAAAATGGCAAAGGACAGTTACATAAAATAATCTCAGAAATTGTACAGCTATTTTTCAACACATAATATACCGACAATTTTTAAACAGAAAAAAAGTTTGTCTCTCCTCCAACATCATCTCTTGCTTCTCAATTGTTTGTACACCCCAGCATACAGGACACCATTTAAGAGGTACGAATTAACAGATTGAATTTGATTCGATTTACATACTGTGCTCATGATAGTTAGGCTGCGTGATGAAGTAAAAATGCCCCAAAACATCATGGTGCAAACGCTGTCCCTTCATAACTACGCAAACATCTGACAGCCACCGATATAACTCACTTTAAATGAAATGCGAATTTTTCCAAATATAATCATATATATAATAATCTTAATGCTATCTAAACTCTTTGGGTAGTGGAATAGGTGCACTAAATGAGCTACTTTGAGAAATCATAAATTCGTGCGTGTCCATTTGATTTTTAAGATGCCTCCAAAACAAGATGTGCATTGTTGAAGTTGGGGCCCAGGGTAGAATCACAGACGCTTTTGTTAGGGGCTCCCCGTTCCTGCGAAGGCCTGCTGTCGATCAAGAAGCAAGCGTCCGCCCCCATCGGCCCTTTCACTGCTGCAGCTGGCTGCCTCTCGCTGCTCACCGTCTGCTCACTGCAATCTGTGCTGGAGAGGCCAGAGGAGAAGCAGCTTCAGTATTAAACCCGGCCTACAGACGCTTATGACGCTCGCCGCCAAAGAACACAAATAACACGAGGTAAGCCTAAGCGCAGTGGCGCGTGCGATTTCAATACAATCTATATAATGTAGACGCACCGCTTAAAATGATCTCGATCCGCGATGGTTAAATCGCAGCGCGGTCGATTTCGAAAAGCGGCATGTTTGCGGAAGTGAACGTGCGGTCCACGTTTAGCCGCCCCTGTAATTTGCCTTTACATGTCATGTGTGTGTGTTTCCAAAATATATTTCACTTTCACGTGCATTTTGTCGACACCGTAAGCGTTCGGAAACGTTGAAGATGCTGTTTGGGTTGGCGAAGTTGACTAGCCAGCGGACCCGTTTGAAAAATCAAAATGGCTTCCATCTTTGTCGTCTCAGCAGAGAGGTTTATACCTTTGTTTCCCCGTCTCGCATGTCAGGGAGTCTGTGAGTAACCTCCTTTTTATATTTATCTAGTGGATTATATTCCATCGACCCTTTGAAGTAAGAGTTTGGGTGTTTATTTCACTGGTTTTTATTTATTTTGTTACTTACCCAGTAGCGCACTTTTTGACCACGTCAGTGCTGTGGGGGAGGGGAAGTGAGTCTGTCTGGGTGGAGCCTGTATGATACGTTCACTGTGGATCAATTATCCATTGCCCCCTTCGCTGTAAGTTTGATTTAGTTTAGACTCCAGCTACTAGGAGAATTGTTTACTGATTTATTTTTCCTATTCATTCAATTCTTTTGATTCGTTATGTGCCACCACTTGCAATGTAGAATTCCAGTTTTCTCAAATTCAAACTGTTATACCTTTAAATAAGAGCACATGGAGATCTCCTGAAAATCTTTTTTTGATATAGAGTGCTGCAGGAATGACTTATTTTTGTCTTGGCGTTCTAGACGTTATCATCATACTGCTTCCTTTGGGATTCTCCCACTGACTTCTGGATAATCGCAAAAAAGAAGCTATGTGAACAATGAAAGTGTATGATTCTCATGTTTTCCTCAGTACTAAAATATTGAATAATAATCTCAAAGGAACATCTTTGATGCCTACATGCAATTAGCTGAAATAAAAAAGCGATGGCTATAAATAAGCTACACCACAGCCGCAGGACTTCACTGTCATCACCACAGAGTTTTTGCCAAATCTTTTCATCTTTAAAGGCAACAGTTTGGAAAGTTAGAATGTTATTCAAAGTAGATATTCGCCTCAATTCCGTTTAATGTTCCCGGCTGCCTATAAAGTTACATTTAGAGCTTTTTCAAAATAAAAAAAAAAAAGAAGAAGAAGAATGAGTGGAATTTGATGTTGTGAAATATATTTTGAGCTTGTGTTAATCACATACTTTATTTCAGGTATTTAAACAAAAATTCAATGACTTCGGGACGACAGAAAGAGGTTCTCGTTTTCCGGTTTTGGGACTCATTTCCTGTGGCACTCTATTATTAAATGAATGCAGTGCTGGTGTACGAAATGTTGGTTGTAGTTTTAGTTGCAGTGGATGTGTGTCAGCTTGCACTCTGGTCTCTTTTTCAACAGTGCTGGGATGTCACCCATGCTTCAGGTAGGCACACTACCATGCCCTTAATATCTGGTTAACAGTGTGGTTATGGGTTTAAAGTTCTTGTGTGTGATCTTGGTTAACTGTCAAGCAAATCATCTCCATTATGTTAAGTCATCCCTCTTAACATGAAATGACTTTGCAATACATGTGGTGGTTTTTTGTGTGCTTGCACTCAATGGATTTGTTGGTTTGCTTGTTTTGCATAGAGTTTGATGTGTAAAATGTAACTCATTACCATTGTTTAGCTACCGTCTTATGTCTTCCCCACCTTTCACCTACCCACCAGTATATGTAGCCGATCAGAGGTCCCTGTGCCCCCCTCCCTACTCCTCCCAACATACATACACACACGGTCACATACACACTCACAAACACTCAGTCGGTCAAGAGCTAGTGTGATGACAGATAATGTGCTTTGTCATGCTGGTTGGTGTCATGTGTTTTTCCTATACTGGATGCATGTTTGTTACTTTTAGGCTCCTGTAACCCTGGTTGGCTGGCCACGGAGACAGGGAGTCCTCGTCTCAGTACTGTGGCTCTCCACATTAGACTTTCTGTTTGGGGTATCTACTTTCACCTCCATTTTTATCTATATTCAAAGGCTTGAAGCACAATTCCAACATATTATTAGCTAAATCACTCAATTGAGTTAATGTAGATTACTTTAAATTCCCATCATGAGCAAAGATCTACATTTTTAATGCATTTATGCATACTTTAGGTGGTTGTGGATTGACCATGAAGATAAGATCTGATCTTTTGTATTCAAAATATTCTGATGTTCTGAAGCATAGGAGTTTGTTTCTGCTGAAATAGTTTTCTATTCGACTAAAACACTTTTTTTTTATTTATCCATCAGTCATATTAGATTATTATCGAGGTCCATTTATGGTATTATAGTTAATTATCCATTTTATTTTTGTATACATAGACATTCATGGCAAAGGATTTTATACAATCTAAATGTTCTAAAAGACTAATGGAACTCTGAAATTGTTGTTTGTATGTTTTGGTTAGGCTGAAAGTACTTAAATATGCTTTCATACATTTTGCTTAAAAAATGTATTCTTTGCCATTGGTTTCATATTATAGTTTTAAATTTTTATAGATCTAAAAAACAAGGCCAGTATTGACTTGGATTAACAGAATTGGATGAATGTGGACTAACCATCTCTATGCCTTTTTTTTTTCTTTTCTGTAGGCTAAACATGTTCTCCAAGGGCACCAAGCGTAAGTTTTCGGATGGTGATGAAGAGATATCCGATGAAAGCCTGATAGGTGCCAGGGTGGCATCTTCGTACAGCTTGCAACGGCAGTCGCTGCTGGACATGTCTCTCATTAAGCTGCAGTTATGCCACATGCTGGTGGAGCCCAACCTCTGCCGCTCGGTTCTCATTGCCAACACAGTCAGGCAGATTCAGGAGGAGATGACCCACGATGGCAGCTGGCATATGGTCACTGAAGCATTCTGCAGTCCAGGCCAGAGTCCCTCTGAGCGCTTAGTGGCCACTGAGGTCCTCTGCAGGTCACGAGAGCAGGATGCAGAACCTAAACTCTTTTCTGTCATCAGCTATGAAGGTTGCCGTGAAGAGGAGGTGGTAGCTGATGAGACACTGTGCTCCGTTTCAGTTACCGATACTGTCTCTAATGTGTGCCTGGCAGGACGTATAGGCCAGTGCTGGGAGAAGAGTGAGCTCAGTGGTGTAGAGCGGGATGAAGAGGCCCTTGAAGACTCTAGACTTGGTTCAGGAGAAGATGAGGAGATAGACACAGAGGATGGGGCTTCTACAGAGAGTCCAAAGACCATTGGACAAGTTTTTGGGACATTTGAAATAAAAAATGGTTCCCCAGGTCCAGACTCTGCTCTTGAGGAGCTGTTCTCTGATGTGGACACTTCCTACTATGATCTGGACACCATGCTTACCGGAATGCAGAGCGCACCCAAGATAGGCCCTTATGACCTCCTTGACAGCTTGGCACCTTCACACAGTTCCCCTTCCATAGTATCCACCCCGAACTGTCGTTCTGATCTCAATGAACTTGATCACATCATGGAAATTATTGTAGGTTCTTAGGTTTGACCTTATTCAGAGACTTACACGCTTGTCTTAATGTTACTGGCTTTTCTGTTCCTTATGGAAAGCAAGTAAAGTCTGGAGTCCTTTCAGGGAAAAGAGTTGATGTCTTTTGAAGGATTGCCTTGATTTTTATGAGCTGACCATAGTAATCTTATTTGCATACCCTTTGTATGTTTTAATGATTTTTCTGTATTTGTCTGTCCAGACATGCTGTTTTTTTCTTTTATTTTTTATTTAATTTATTTGTTATACTCATGACACTACGGAGAGCAGAACAAGATGTACACAAAAGTTGTAAAGCTTGGGATATTTTCATAAGGAGACAAAAGATTGTCTAAATGTGTATATAAATTATATATTTTTTACAATAGATTCTTCTTGTAATATGTTACTGTACATTATGTACATGTTCTACAAATTGATTTTAACTGATTTTATGTGCAACAACTCACGTTTTTTTGTTTTTCAAAATCCATAAACAAAAGGAACTATTCAGTACTTCAATATACAAAAGCCACCAAGTATACATGATGCATGTTTTACATTTTATGTGCTTATTTGCACATAAGAGTATTTTTTTTTTCCTCTCAAGGTTTGATTTCAGTTGGCTGTCAATCAGCCGTAGGGTTTTGTTTGTTGTTAGATGTCAAAGTTCTTATATTTTGTCTTATCAACAAATGAAGTATAATGGGGCCAACCCATTTTATATTGTGACTTAATTTATTTAATTTATTTACTGCAAACGGTGAGTGTTGGCTGTGGTCAAACTCAGGGTGGGTTTTAACTCTAAAGGACTTAATAGGCCTGATTCACAAAAGCCTTTTGCACATAGTAAATCAGAATTAGTGCTTTGTGAGTTGTTTTGCACCAATTATTGTTTTTTTTTTTTTTTGGTGATTGGCTTAAGTATATCAGTCTATTAATCCTTTAGACCCCTCATAACGAGAAGGCATTTGTCAAGTTCTATGCATTGAGTGTCATAGCACACTTTATACATATGAAGCGTTTAAAATTTACAGTATTTTTTTTATACTTCAGAATCAGTCAAGAGACGGTTTTATTTTGCTCAATATTTCCCCCTAGTTGTTACATATGTATTGTTTGGTTTTCGTCAACATTTTTGCATAAACTATGTTTGTGCAAATTATAGGTTATCACACTTTGTTTTCTTCTACATTGTCTCACACTTAAATTCTAAGAGGATGTTGTTTATTGTATGATCTTAAACTAGTATAGAGTATAAACATTTTATATGAGCATTGTAGCTTTTTTAACGTTTTTTAATAAAAGGTACAACTTATGAAAATTGTGTTGTTGTTTTTTGTATAATCCTGCAACTAACTATTAAGAAAATCAGCTGTCATCAAACTTGGACATCAATCTCTAATTGCTCATGCTATATTGCATCCAATTTAAGTAAGAACTGATATAGCAAGAAGCCAGGGAAACTTAAAATGAGGCCACAGCAGACGTACAGTAAGACCTCCATTCACTCCAACGTCAAGGTTTCATTCTGCACGTAGCAAATTCTCACGCAAGTGACGTCAGCAGATGTGACGTCAATGTTTAAATCCCTCCGCTTGCGCGCAGATATTAGATGTCAGAAAGTGTTGTATTATGCATATATAACTATATAATGTTAGTGATGAGTAGGTTTTATTACCTACTATATAACACGCATATAAATCAGCTTTGCAAAGCATCGTTTATAGAATTTTACAGTAAATTTAACTCTTAGAGCATCTGTAGTATTCATATGTTTGTTTTTTCTTCTTAAAATTGACACGGGATGCGAGGCAAATAGGACATGGAAAGCCAGAAACGTGCCATTTACAACGCTGTTTGTGCCATAGTCCGGGTAGCCGGTGCTCGAAACGGTCACGTTTTCTGTCTGTGGGCATGTTGGGGGATGAATGTGATAGACTGAAGAGGAGGGGCCAGAACAGGCGTTCCACCAATCAGGGGCAGTTACTAGGCGGGTCTGAGAGCGCGTTCGACCAATCACAGCCTTCCCACCTGACGACCGTCAATCAGCTGAGTTCTTTTCCCGTTGATTCTACAGAGTAGCGAGAGTTCTCTTCTCGTGCCAGAGTAGAGACGCGGTCGGTCGCGTAGGCTTACGCAAAATAATGTTTAAATTTTGGACCAAAAGCTCAACGCGAAGTTCGGCGACCGATTTAAACAAAAAAAAATCTCATTTTTACCAGTTAAGAGAATGTAGCGGTCATTCGAGGATCTTGGGTAAATTAATTTCGTAGTTGCATGTAGACCGAGCCAGCACTTTACGAACTAGCTAACTGGCTAATTCATTGCGCATCGCCGTGAGCTTAGCCGCGGAGGCTAGCGGTGCGCGCGCACGTCCGCGAGAGTAGTTGGTTGTAATAAACGCTAAACAACGAAGCAACTGGTTGAGCCAAACATAATGGTATGGGTCAAAGGGACATCACAGCGTTCGAGGCGTCCATGAAAAGAAAAAACGGAATTCCCACTGTCTCTATGTGTCGACTGGATGTGGAGTCCGCTGTTGTGAAGAAGGAAGTTGAGCCCGCCGGAGGAGATGGTGCCCTTTCCTCGTCAAGGTAATGTTAATGACTCTTAGTTACAAACTGTCTTCTGTGTGTCATTTGAGCCTGGTAGAAGACCTTTTTATCATTCTGTTTTGGAAATTGTGTTTTTGTATTAACGCTGTTTACGTAACAACTAACGTTAGAGTTTATGTTGACGATACGTGAGCTTAGCTGATACTCCGTCCACACTAGTTTATCTACAACTGGAAAGTGCTAGCAAAAAAAGTATACTAACGTTAGCTTTAACATCTGGATCATTGCGTGTGAGCTTTGAACACAGAAACTTTGGGTAACGTTAACGTATCTCGCGTTTTCTCCTATACGTCGTACGCGGTCTCGGTTGCGTAACGGGGTCGATTTTGCCACACTGATGTTTGGACCCGACTAACGTTCACTTTTAATGTGTGGCTGCACGGTTTCCTAACAAACCAATCGGTTATTAAAGAATACAATTGTATTTCGTTACGCTCTTTCAGTCGAGTTTTCGCAAACACGTCTAACTAAAGTAACAGTGAAAACCAAGAGTGCGTGAATGCAGGTTTCAGTTTAACTAAAGTTTCATACTTCGCATTAATGATGTGTAATTTTACACGAATCTTTGAGTTTGTGTGTTCACCCCCGAAAAACTCGATTGGTTTAAAGTTACGTGCAGTTTCAGATTCCTTTTGGAAATCGAAAGTCTTAGTTTTTATTGAAAGCTGCAACTATGTGGAGTTTAAAAAAAAACGAATCTGTTAGTTGTGATATTATATTACATAGTAACAGTTGAAGTATAGTACGAACCATAACCAGTATTACCGTAAGGTTTTTAAAGAAATGTAGAGGCTTGTAATGAGTGTTTGACTTCTGCAGATAACTCTGTTGGTTTCTGCAGTAAACAGAAAGTCAATAGTGCCCAAACTAGGTTCTTCTTTCAAGGCTATCAAACAGTCAGTTAACTTATTGGAAAAAGCTTAAAGGTTGTTGTTTTTTGTCTTACTAACTAGAAGTGTGTAATCACTCGAATGTAAAGCAGGGTTGTCCGCAACTTGCACTTCAATCAAGTATTACTTGCTAATTATTTATTAGTAGGCAGGTATTCAGATTAAATGATCTGAATCTTATACTATACTGAGGTTTCACCACTGACTCAAAGACGTACACTCCTGATAAGACAAGTGTGTGTTCACGTCTGTCAGCGTGACTAACACCCTGAGTCACTTCGTCAGTCTGTTGGAGCCGCCCAGTTACAAAGCTGCCCAAACTAAGACATCCGGCCTGTCTACCCAGTGGTTCATTATTGAAGACTTAGCTGGCTTGTCAATGGCATTTGCCACCTACTCCCTCCCTCCTACTAGCAGTCAATCCCCTGTGCTCTTTCTTTCACTCCTCAACTCAATCTCTCGCTCTCCTCCCACTTTCTCTTGCGGACTAACCTTTCTTGACACTCCTGCTTGCTCTACCTTATGTACACCCTCTCTCTTTCCTGCTTTTTTTTTTTTTTTTTTAAAGACTCTTTCCTGTATCGTGACTGCCTCCTTTGGGGCAGTGGGAGGGAAACTGGAAGAGAAAAAGATGGAAAAATGACTCAACCACGTCAGTTCAGTTTTTGTCTTGTGCGGGGAGTATCATAACTTAAGCCAAGCCTATGAGTTGAAGCAACTGTCTGACTAAAGATCATTTCAGTGCTGTCTGTCACTTTGTGGTCTTCTGTTTATGGTTTTTTTTTTTTTTTTTTTATGTACTAACTACAAAGTGATGGAAATTAAGTCCTTATCTCTACTTTTAGTGAAGCTGATGTATATCTGTGTGAAGCTAGGCTGCTGTAAGTAAAAGCAGCAGTATAAAGTCACTTCTTAGTTGTTCAGCCTCTTGCATGTGTTGCACAGGCAGTATGCGCGATAACTTGACAGTCTGTAAAACACTTGATGTCAATACTTTTTTTTTTTTTTTTTGTCCCCCTCCATCTTCATTTTAGTATAACAGTCTTTTGTGCATTGACACTACACTTTAGTTGGTAATAAGATTTACTTCTCAAACATATTCAATTATTTAGTTGTTATTATTATAACAAAGCACTGCATCCTAAAAAGGCCTAATATTGCTTTAATTCGATGATGCTGAGTTTAAAATGATCAACATCTTCCATCATGTTCAGTTTCTTTTTCACAAAATAAAAACTTCCACTTGTTTAAAAAAAAAAAAAAGCTGCCAAATCTCAAAAGGATTAATGACAAAAGTAAAACATTTGAAATTAATCTAACTTACAGTATGTATGGGAGTGAAAAATGTTTAAATGCTCAATTTCAAGTCAAAGAACTTTCCACAAAGTCTGTCACTTAATGTAGTAAAACGCCTAAAGATGTTGGGAAAAACATCTGGGTCATAATTTTGATTTTTGAAAAATAATATTGTATTTGAACGTTGAAACTACTTTACAGTTGGTTGTTAAAAGGGAAAATGTTATGAAATGTGTATGTGTGTGTGTGTGTATATATATATATATATTCCATGCTAAAGCAAAACAGAAAATATTGGAGTCAACGCCCCAAAATTAAACTGATTAGTAAGTAGGCCTTTTTTAATTTAATGTAATAAATGTCATTGTTTAAATGTAAGTTGATATTATTGTATCAAACAGCAGTTATATAATAATTACTAACAATTCGTTTTCACTGACCTGTTTTGCTTTTAAAAGCTCAGTATCAGTGTGTTGCCATAATGGGACCTTCCATGGTCAGCTTCACTTCTGAGTCACCAGGTAAAAAAACAAACCGGAGTACCATCATGTATGTGCAGACCTGGAGTGGTGCAAAGCAATATACTCTACTGCAATGCTGCCTCTTCTATGGATCCCATTGTGTTCTCCCACTTTGATGGTTGTCTCCGTAGTTGTGTTTATTGTCTTTGAGCTGCAGACTCTTTGTGCCACTCAAGAGCCAGCCTCTCATCCACCGCTGTTGCCATGGCAAGCAGACCACAGAGGCCAGTCTAACCAGAGGGGCCCAGTTAAATTCATGCCTTGCTGCTTTAAAGCTGAGAGTTTATAGTGACCAAGTCAAATTTAAAGTTGTTCAGCTTGCCTTTAAAAACAAATAATAATAATAATAATGCACAAATCAGTCTTTTTCTCAAGCTTTAACACTTGTTTGATGTCATAAGCACAGCAAGTAATTTGAACTCTTCCACAGCATATTCTCCTTTATTATATCTTTTTTCCGTAGTTGTGGTTTGCTTGCTTGCATTCCATTTATAGCTTTCTGTTGCTGACAGAGACAGGCTGCAGACCCTCTTCCAAGCGTGCGTGTTCTCCTGCCGGAATTCAGCTGTGAAATCTGCAGGAATACAAAATGTCCCTTTTGAAGCCTTGTGACTGCTTTGCGGGAACGGCACCTATAGGGCTGAGCAGGAATGAGCCCAGAGTGCTTTGGTAGCGTGTATGGTTATATAACCGCTAGCCCCGGCATGACACACTTGAGCGTTGCAGCCCATGCATGTGCGCGCACACACACATTCAGGTTGTTTCTGGCCATTAAAAGTGTTTAATCAAACCTGTTGTGATACATATGGTGTTAGTTGTTCTTTAATGATTCTTCCTTTCATGCTTCAGTTTAGGTTCATAACTGGTAGTGGTATCTATTGCATTAAACTATGGCTTGACATACTGCACATATTTCTACATGTTGGGATTGAGACTAGGCAATCTAATGAATCCGTCTCCCTTCTAAACACGAGAGGGTCTTCTTGGCTCCTGCAGCTTCCTGTGCACCCTGCAGTAGAGAAGAGCAGTCAGTGACCAGACCTGCGGGGGATGTCTGCCTTCGTTCAGAGTGATGGATGTAGGGAGGGGGCGCCTACACCACAGAGAGCGCAGAGGTGGATAGACAGTCTCTCACATTTACAGCCCTTTCCACTCAAACTCCAGCTCTCTAGATCCGAGGCGGCTATCTGACAGAGCAGTTATAGTTGGGATTCAAATCATGCTCCCACAAGCCATATTTGGCTTTTGTTTGTCCATAAACGTATGGCCGAAGCAAAATTTCTGGCTTGGAATAGTGGCTTTGAATGTGAGAGAAAGCTACATTTTTCAGTGTTTATAAATGACTACTTCCTGTTTAAATTTGACAGGTTCCATTTAAGAACCTTTCCATTGAACAAAAGGTTCTTTATAGCGGAAACGGCTCTCGAGATTATTAAAATGGTTCTTGACACTAAGAAAAAATGGTTCTTTTAAGAACTGGTTCTTCCGTGGCATTGCTGCAAAAAAAAACAACTTGTTTTGGAATTTAAAAGTGTATCTTGAAGAAGCTTGTTCGCATCGTTCATGGGATAGAAGCTGCAGCAGTAAGCATTGCGCTCCTGTGCTGCGTATTCTCCTCCGCTGTGAGAAGGGAGTGCTAACGAAGCATGAGCTTATTCTCGTGTGTACTGCAGTCGCAGCCAGGAGGAGCTTGAGCTAATGCATCCACCTCTCAGGAAATCCCGCTCAGGGAGAAGGAGAAAGAGCTGTGTCAGGTTAAAGCTTCACGTTATCAGTCATGTATCAGATAACAGTCAAATTTCAAGGCGAAAGTGTTTGTCAAGAACGGAGTTCAGCAATAGCCTCTGTGTGCACAGGTGATGGTCATGGTGCTGTTAAATTCACAATTGGTTTATTCCATGCAAACTTAATAGCTGGAGCAGACTGCACTGTGAACTTTGCAGGAATCAGTAGAACATGGATGCATTCTCATGCAATCCAGGGAACATGCAGAAACATGTCAAGTATTAACAGTCTTAAAATATCAGACCGAGCTTATGTTGTAGTAAAAAATGGTATTTCACCTATGAATTAAGTGATTAAAATGAATATGCAATAGTGAATTTGTATGTGTGTGAAAATGAGGCAGTGAGGGATAGACTAAAAACAGCTTAAATTAGTATGTTGTTAAACGGCATTTAAATAAAAACATTGTTGGTACATAACATCCCTCTGATGTGTTCTTGCAAAACATTATTTAATTTAGCTTAAAAAGCTTGAGTTACAAGTAAAATCAAGCACCCTAAAGTAATATTTAACTTCCCTGCAAGGTAGACCAGAAAAAGAAATGTTCCTGTTCTGTTTTTCTGAACTTCCCTTTCTGCTCTCATCTTTAGGTACCTGTTGGGCCGGGGAGTGAAACGTAAGCTGAGCACATGTGAAGACCCTGCCCAGGACTTGCCGTATCCTCAGCAGAGGCAGCTGGTGCTAGACTTGTGTCTAGACAAGCTACAAAGCTGCCAGCGGCGAGCTGAACCCAGCCTGCACCGTTCGGTCCTGCTGGCCAACACTCTCCGCCAGATTCAGCAGGAGATGAGACAGGAAGGGGAAACCTGTTTGCCACCAGCTCCGCTCGGCCCCTCGCTGCCTCACGCCTCCACCCCACGCCACTTCCCTGACCTGCCACCTGTGCCCTTAGACTGTCCTCCACCTCTAACTGGAGCACTGTCCCCATCATTCCCCCTAACGACGGCTGATGATGAGGTGGTCCAATTGGGCGGCACTGAAAACGCGACGCTTTTGCCATCCCTCGCTGGTGAGGACAACACAAGGTCATCGGATTCGCTTTTTGGCTCTTTTGAGATTACTAACTCCACCAGCTACTTGACAGACTTGCCATTGGATGACATCTTTGAAGACATTGACACGTCGATGTACGACTCCTCTGACATGTCTGTCCTGGCGTTTCCTGCGCAGAGAAGCAGCGGGGTGGATGATGGCCTCAAGACCCTTTCCAGCTGCACATCCAACAGCAGCCTACAGCTCTGTCTCTCAGACATGAACGACCTGGACCACATCATGGAGATCCTGGTGCGCTCCTGAACCACGGCTCGCACCACAGTGTCCTCATTCAGCCACCCCAATGTTTTCTATGGGAAATGAGTAATACAATGCGTTTTTCTTCTTAAAAAAACAAAAACAGAAATATTTGATCTATTTTTATACAAAGGACTGATATATTTATATATAATAAAAGGAAACTGCCTGACACACTCTCACTGTAGGATAAATGCACATTTTAAGACTTTTCAGATGGTCGAGCTCACGCTGCCATCCTTCATATTTAAGCAAACTTAAGATATGAATATGCAGGGACTTTGGAAACAAATACTAAGTATTACCATTGACGCTTATTTATGTTGGATGGTTGTATTTAAAACAAAGAGGGGATTGAAGAAAAGTGGATCGTGACGGACGCTCCGTAGCTTTTCATGAGCTAAAAGACATTTATTTTTTGTGATCTCCACTGTATTCTGAAGCATTACATTTACTGTCAGTAATTATGATTATCAGATCATGTCATGCACATGCAGCACTCACACTACCTCTCAAGATACCAAGAGCTCTTTCTCTATACAAAGACTGTCGTTGTTACAACTGTATTTTAATGGTTTCTCTCCGATAACTTTCAAAACTGCTGATTGTTTTATATGTGGCACTCTGTACACAATAAGGCCTCTCTTCAAATGATAGAATCCAGTCCAAAGCTATTGCTGTAGAAGTCTTTTGTCTCTATCTTTCTATTCAGAACTTTCTTTTCGAAGCGTTTCTCCTTTCACAACGAGCTGTTGCTTGCGTAAAAAGTGATCTATATTTTCTAATCACTTGGAATTTGATGCTATTTCTACTTTTCACGTACATGATTGTCAGACACACAGCCACCGTCAAATCCCTCGTATGAACATAGTGCCTACAACGGAGAATGAAGACTGCCGACAATGAACTGCACACTGTGGACCCGCACACAGACTTGCCGGAGTTTCCTGCTCTACGCCCATGACGCTCCCCAAGTGGGTTGTTTGCCACTTTTTGGAGCGTTTAGCATGATCCTCTGTCCTCTAAAGAAGCCATTACCCGTATGTGGGTCCACATCTTCTCTCTGCTTTCTATCATTGTAATCTACACTGCAAAAAGCTGATCGTGGATGTCTGTGGATGCCTCTCGTGATGTCTAGAGGACCATTTCTGAATGTCCAAGCTTTCTCGTGTGGAGCAGAACTGGTGTCTCACCTGCTCACTTTTTCCCTTCATTGCAAGCCATTTCCAGTTATTAGTTACTACTCAAATGTGTGCAGTGGTAGACCATAGCGGGGCTCTTGGTTTTTGACCTGTATTTACATCTACTGAACCTTAAGTTTGAAAGAGAGTGCGAAAGAGCCACAAGCTGCTGACTCCATTAAGACAGGGGGAGGGGAAGAACCAGAGAGCCAGATTAAGGGGGGGGGGGGGAGTTGAAGCAAACAGCTCCTGTCACGTGGAGCGCTGTGCTAGTGGTGAACACTACATTGAGAGTTCAACAACAGCTGGTATGTGTGCGTTCGCATTGGTTCACTCTCAACAAGTCACACCCCCCAGTGAGGCCCCAGGGGGGTTTGATCTCCTCCCGACCAATCAGTTTAGTTTAAGGGAGGAGCTTTGTTCTCTCTCTGCTTTATGTGGAAAAGAATAACAAGTGGAAGCGGTTCAGTTTGCTCATGGTGGAATGTCTTCCCTTGCCTATGGATAGCTCACTTTAATCATCAGTGGCTTGAGACATATATGGTCTGAATTTTAGTTGGATTTAGACATTCCAACTTAAGTAAATTAAAGAAAATACTAACTACGGCATTTGAAGTGGCAGCAGAGAAGGCCCTTTTTTTTTTTTTTTGATCAACTAACACTCATACCCTTTTAAACTCACAGAGGCCCCACCCTGCCTTTCCCACTCATAAGACACATGCACCGCCACAGAGAAAACCTGACACTTGCGAAGTTTACACTCAGATTTTAGGAAACATCCTTGAGTAAGAAGGTAACCGTAAGTCAGAGAGAGATTGTATGGTAAGACCATCTGCGTTACAACAGCACCTGTTTTAAATGCTGAAAGCTGTGGATCTTTCGAGTGTGTAGCTTTTTTAAGCTTTGTAAGCTTGATCAGTTTTTCTTTTTCAGTTTATTTGTGTTGTGTGTGTGTGTGTGTATATATATATTTATATATATTTGTATTTATATATTTTACTTGTGTTTTGATGGGGGTTTTTTTTTTGTTGATGTTGACTGAAGATCGTGAGATAATATATTGCTTTTATTTAAGAGTCAGATATGATCAGGAGACTTCGGTCTTAAGGAGATTTTGTTTTTTGAAGTGTGATTTGTACTTCACCTCCTCTTCTTAGTAATAATTATTGTGTACATACATAATGCAGAATTATGAGAGATGTTTATCATTGAAATTATTTGTAAAGGTTTCGATCTGTGCTGACCACGATGGTATCTTCTTTACAGTGTGTTCACTTCTCTTTGGACCAGGCAGTTATTCAGGCAGCTTTTTTTTAACAGTTTTTATGCTAAAGTGGTTAAGGAGGGGAGCTTTCAGTTGTCGGCCTCATTTAAATGTAATGTCTCCTGCTGCTTGAGTTTCAGTCTCTTGAAGGACATTTATTTCACAATAATCAGCCCCAGGAGCCAATGGTTTTTAAACTAATGTTCATTATGCTTTAGTCTAGGAGCATGTTTTGCAGTAATGCATAGAGCAGTGGTTTGCACTGTGTTGTAAACTTGTGAATGGCTTACTCCAATAATGTATGGTACGTTTAAAGTACCAGTTGCACAGAGAATACAAAAAGCAGCAGAGTTTGTATCATCAAATTTGCTTGGTTGTGAGGCACAAAACGGCAAGCTTTAAACATCACCTCATCTTGTTAATTTGGCAATTATTTATTTATTAAGAGAACCTTTTTATTTGAGCTATCCTAATGAAATTGTAATATCAGAAACCTCCAAATGTCACTTTGTCCCAAGTGCAATATGAAAATATGACTATAAGCGCTGTCTTGCCTAATTGCAAATGTCACAATGTAGTAGGCCTATATACCTTTTGAATGAATTAACGGCTAGATGTTTTTTTTTTTATTTCTAATGATGATTTTACACCCTTCATTTTCTTCTTCCCCAAGAAACTGTCCTTTGATCTGTTTTGACCGCAGATTTTTGTGAGGTCTGTAAATAATAAAGCATTTTCTTTTGCAGTCTTATTCTATGCAATACATTGTAGCAGGTCAGTATGTCAAATAAAAAATAAAAATGGGAACGTGTTGTGTTTTTACTCAAGATATACAACCTGTCAAGAACACATTTTAAGTGATATAAAACGGAGAGGCAATATGGAGTAAACAAGGCGGTTAAAAATATAGATAACACGGACATACTTCGCCCCCTATAGACAATATTAGTTCATGCATGTGAAGAGAGACCGATTTATTTTCTCGAAATTATGTGCAGTGCAATATCATTCAGACTGCAAAAAATAAATGGTAGGTAGCCTAGATAAAATGTTGATACGAAGGGTGACACTCAAATTTGCGTTAAAGGTGAGATTTTAAACCATGATGCTAATCATATAGAAATTAATTTTAAAATGTTCTCTTCATAGACCTATTTGTGAAACATTAGGATGATGGCTAGCTGGAGGCTGTCTGCACTTGGATCGAATTGCTTGCAACAAACAGATGCATTAATAATGCAACAACATGTATGAAGAAATCTGCTCTGCAGCCCATAGAGAGTCTCAGCAATCTTTCTCTTGTTTTATATCTCTCTCAAATATCTGGTGCTTAAAAATGCTTAAATGCTTCACATGCCAGGTTCTACCTCATACACCTCCGTCTGTCTGTCTGGTGGGTGCATAGATGCACCCCTCGTGGGAAATCACTGCTGTTTGCTATGCTTGATAGCAACTGCCAAGAAGCATACAGGTAGAAGACGAATTTGACTGACACAGGAAAACACCAATGTGCCTCTCAAAGTCTTCCTCGTTGTGGTATGGCAACAGGATAGTGGTTCTCATGTAAATGTGATGCACATGTAATAGTGTTCTTATTGGATCAGACTAGTTTATTATATAACGCTGGCTCTCTGACAAATGTATTTATTTGTCTCATATAATTGTTTAAAAAAATACTCAAAATGGTTTTAATAATTATATTCATGTTAACAATTATGAGCATGATTCACATTTTTCATGTATTTTACATATGACTGTTGCACACAAAGCAGAACTACACACTTTTTTTGGTTTTCTAGCTGATCTGATGGAGTGCATGAGATGCTCACCTGTCAGTTTGCTCTGAATAATTCATTTGAATTCTTATGTTGGCTATTTACTTCCAGAAGGTTCAGAAGAAATGGAGAATAGTCTTTGTCTACACCGTTAATATTTATTTAAACAATTTATAAGGTAGGTATTTTGTCTTGTACTTTCAGTTTACACAATGCATATCCTGACACGACAATATTGCCAACCCTTAAACAATAGAAAATATGTAAACATTTAAAGAAATTTTAGATCTACACCTACATCTACAAGTATTTGCACGCAAATGCTATGGTTATAAAATAATCATATAACTAAGCTCATTATGACTAAACTATTGCTGATATGTCACATTTGTCAGTTCAGTTTATTTTACTTGTAGGTTCAGGCCAGATTTATGTTGACAAGCCATTTACTCCAAAGGATAAACAGACACGTTTCCTTGAAAACTGATTTCTAATTTTATTACAGTGTGAGTTAATGACAGTCAAACGCCAATGATCAAAGGATGCATTTCTGAAAACAACAGCATGCTAGCCAGAGGATCAAAGATCAGTCAGCGCTCTTTACCTCAGCTCCACCTGCTGGACATATTTATGTACTGACACATAAAACTTCACGAGATGTGCAAGTTTTGTCTCCTTAGTGTTTTTCCTATAAAGTATATGTTTGCATAATAAAAAAAGAATAAATAAAATGTACTGACAAATACAAGTCTAATACTAGAAAAAATAAAAACGAATTTTGAAGTAGGGTAATATAGATATGATTTCAGTGCTTCATTGCCCTGAGAAAATTGAACATATATCATCCTTCTCAAATGTGCTTGTTTTTGAGGCACACAACTGCAAGCTTTAAACATCACCTCATCTTATGTTATTTATTGTTTAATAGATATCGTATTAAAACTAACGTAATCATTTTTTTTAAACTTTGGTAGCTCTTCAGTACAATGCAAGCTTGTAAATCTTGCTTATTATGAATGGTTATTTGTGATAAATTAGCAGATTAAGTTTAGTTATCTCATTCCTATTAAATATTTTCGATTATGTCATGTTCACGGATTTGGAAGGAAGTCTAAATTTGGTAGGACAACATTTAAGATTTAATAAGCATAATATCAATAAACACTATATTAAAATGATGAATCAAGTGCATGCGTGTTAGTCAACAAGCCTGACGAGAGATTTACTTATTAAAACATAATTATTTCAAAGACACTTTAAAATAAATAATTTGGTCGTAGGCTATTATGTAATATATTTACATATGCAAGTAACAGTAGGCTAATTAAAGTACACTTAAGTGGTCTTTTATTTAATTAACGTGTTATCTTAAAGAACCGTTGTTTTTCATAACTGTAGCTACTTTAAGATATAAAGTACACTACATAAATGCACATTTAAGCGCTCGTTTTTCACAGAGAAAGTGCAATCCAGTTGGGAAATATAATTTAGGGTTGATAGTTGAGTTTCTTTTTTTATTATTATTTTGGTAGTGAGGATCTCTAGCCAAGAAGATCCACAAGTTTCTCGTTTCCAAAGGAAGCTTCTTCACCCAGTTCCGGTTCTGGGACTTTCTATGGGCGCTTAATAAAGATCTGGGGGACAGCTGCCGGCTAGTTACGTTTCGACTGCTCCTTGCATATTTCCTCCCTGCCTCCGTCTCATATAGGCATAGGTTACTCTTTCCGTCCTTCACTGTTCCTGTATAATCTCGTGAATATTTATACTTCTTCATCGACGCTGCAAATCAGCTGAGCTCCTAGTCCATGCGTTTATTGTGTAATTCACCAATATACATCTGTCAATCCCTGAGGTAGCCTACTACCCCGCATCCGCAGTTTATCGGACCTTTATCAATTCTCAATTTCTCCCCCAATTTTTTTTTTCTTTATTCTGTCATGGCCAAATGGGGAGAGGGAGACCCGCGCTGGATTGTGGAAGAAAGAGCAGATGCGACAAATGTCAATAACTGGCACTGGTATGTAGCACGTGTTTTGTAAAGCACAAGTTTTTTTGCCGTATGAAGTGTCGCTTCAAAGATTAAATCCTATTTCTATTCTAACATCTAGATGTTGGGGTAAAATGCGTGAATGTATAGTATTCGGATTGTTATTGTTTACAGATTATGTAACAGATTTTCAGCATTATGACTATATTGTCTCAGTGTGCTGTTAAACACAAAAACAAATTTAGAAATGTTTGAATCGAGTTACTGTACATCACCTCACAGAAAACTCAAGAAACTGTTTTAGATTTTACAAACTAAGATTGCCTGTCTGCTTCTTACAACCGTTAGGTTAGTTTTTCCAGTGTTTGCAGAAGCCTCTGGAATGTCCTGTAGTTGAATGTGAGGGGTTGGTTGGCACAGTCTATTTTTGGAAGTACATGAATGTTAGACAGGATTAGACTCGGGCTTCTTATGAAAAGCAAACTGAGTACGACTTTTAAAATGTCCCACTAAAAATATGTTAAATGTTACTTATCTGAATAAGAAATGTACAATGTAGTTGTCAAAATATCTCTCGTTCTGCTATGTGTGTGTGAGAGAGAGAGTGTTAATGTAGATGTATGTAATATATATATATTATTACATTATAAATGTGTAATGTGTATATTTACTATGTATATATAAATGCACACATACAGTATATATTTTGAAAATATGTACATGCCTATGCATTTATATATTTATATTCTTATATTTTATAATATATACATATATTTTTCTTAAATATATGCATATTAATAATATATATTATATGCATGACATATAATATAAATATAAATATACACAGCACAAACATGTTTTGTAAACAAACATCATTTGACAACACTATGTTATATGTGTGTGTATGTTTATTTCAAAAATGTTTTAATTGTTATCATGTTTTTATTGTTTTTTATTTGTTAGTTAGCAGTTTTTGTTATTTTAAACGTAGTCAAAATAACCCAACTGATGTTTGATTTAGAACAATTGGAATGCAACAGATTTTAGTTTTTTGCAAATGTATATTGATATATACATTATATATATGATTGTGATTAGTCGCATCCAAATGTTTTTTTGTGTACATTATATTTGTATGTAGTATATATTTTGAAACTATTTACATGTTGATACATTTATTATATTTCATATTATATATAAATATATTTAATATATAAACATTTTTTTATATATACATACTGTACATAATACATTAATAGCACTAATATATATGTTAATAGTAGATAAACATATATGCTATCACGTAAACAGTTTATTCTGTAATGATTATTTCTCTTAATATTATGCTACAGGACAGAGAGAGATGTCACAAGCTGGTCTCAAGATGTAATAAATGGCCTAATTCTTGGGCTTCGTGTAGAAGGTGAAGAAGGCTCATGCGAGATCACAGATGTCAGTAATATAGATGGCGAGGCCTCTATCAACAACCGCAAAGGGAAACTCATCTACTTCTATGAGTGGGTTGTTAAAGCCTCATGGACTGGTGAGTCAAGGTTCTGTTTGAAAACACAACATAATAACTGAATGTAAATGTGAAATGAAAGACATGGTCCTTTTCTTCACTGTAGGTACAAATAAAATAGGAATCAAATATAAAGGCACTGTGGAAATACCAAATCTCTCTGATGAAAATGATATGGATGACTTAGATGTAAGTGAACCTCTCTCCCAATTAATATTTCTATACAAGTGAGCATGTTGAATGAAAATCGAATTTATGTTTGTTTGTAGATTTGCGTTACACTTTGTAAAGACCAGCCAAACACACCTCTGACTGACCTCATGAGGAAGGAGGGAGTCAAGAAAATCAGAATGGCACTGGGCAACTATGTCAAGCATCTCAAAACCGGTGATGGCTCTAAAATGAAATCTAGTTGTCATTTCTGCTTTGTTTGATTTGTGCAGATCGTTACATTCCCGTAACTTCTTTTTACAGAGTTCTCTCAGGGTATGATTTTACCAACAGAAAACCCACTCAACAAACAGAATCAGGAGACACAAGCCAAGGTCAAACTAGACAAAACCCAAGTAGGTTCTTGTAAATTTTTCTGGTAACACAACTAAGTACTAGACATAAAATATGCTAGTCATACAGCCACCATGTATTTTGTATCAATTTCATTCTGACGCAGACATTTTCATGCTTGTTTTTGGAATCAAATGATATTTGGGCACATTAATATTTCAGATCTGTATCAAAATGAACTGTTTATGCTCTGGTCCCCCTACAGATTGGATCCTCCACAGCAAAAAATGCTCCCAGCACTGGAGTAAAAATTTCTACGGTATCTTTGACTATGAAAGACACCTTTCTTACCTCTCCGGAAGAGTTGTACAGGGTTTTCCTAAACCAAGAGGTCAGAATCAAACTCCTTTTTTTCCTGTCAGTCCATACCTTCCATGCAGTTGAAACAATAAATATGTATGTATCCTGATGTGTTTTATGCATAGATTATTTGGTGTTGATTTCACTTGCTCCTTGTCTTTCCATTTGTGTAGATGGTACAAGCATTTACACACCTCGCTGCCCTTGTGGATGGGTACTCAGGAGGCAAATTCCGGCTCCTGGAAGGAAATGTTCATGGGCAGTTTGCAGAACTGGTAAGAAATAACTTTTTTTAAACCATCAAGTCAATGAATTGAATGTAGTTTTTTAAAAAACTGCTAATTTCTCTTTTAGATTCCAGATCAGAAAATTGTCATGAAATGGAGGTTTTCAAGTTGGCCAGCTGGTATTGTTTATTATCGTATATATTAATGTTGAGCACACTGTTGATTGTTTGCTTTACTCTGAGTTACGATTTATTTCCGACTCTCTTTCAGGACATGCAGCAACTGTCATTTTAAACTTTGTAAATCAAGGCGGTGAGACAGAGCTGACTCTGGAGGCCAGAGGAGTTCCCAGCCATGAGGAGGAAAGAATGAAAGAGGGCTGGCAGAGATACTACTTTGATGCCATTAAACAGACATTTGGTTATGGTGCACGACTCTGTTAAGCCAAAGCACATGTTGTGCCATCAGAAACTCGGGACATAATACAAACAGATAAAAAACACCTGTGAACATTAAACGCTTGTATTTCCTGCCTGCACTAGGTAATTGCTGGATTCCCACAAACATCTGTGTCTTTACAGTGAAAAATAGGTGCCTGTATTTGCATTACAGCTGTTCATGTTTGAATGTTACATCTGGGCATTCCAGATATAGACAATGAATATTTAAAACTGAGTATTTTCTAAGTGAAAATATGTTTGTCTGTGATGACGCAAAAGTCGAATTGATTGCATATGATACCACTTAAATAAATGGTCAAATCTGCGTTGTAATAAAACAAAAAATAAATGTTATAACTTATGAGAGCCTCAGAACCTGTATTAGACAATTATCGCTTATGAGTGTGGACTAAAATATTTATATCTATTAGTAAAATGAACAAAAAATAAATAAATGGTCAAATCTGCGTTGTAATAAAATAAAAAATAAATGTTATAACTTATGAAAGCCTCAGAACCTGTATTAGAAAATTATCGCTTATGAGTGTGGACTAAAATATTTATATCTAATAGTAAAATGAACAAAAAATAAATAAATGGTCAAATCTGCGTTGTAATAAAACAAAAAATAAATGTTATAACTTATGAGAGCCTCAGAACCTGTATTAGACAATTATCGCTTATGAGTGTGGACTAAAATATTTATATCTAATAGTAAAATGATTGTTTTCTTCACACACGGCTGAGAGAGTGTCAGCTGTTCAAAGGCGTTCCCACATCCTGCAGACTGTCGTGTACACTTCTGATCCATTCGCTTATCTCAGACGCCGTGATATTCTTGTGTGTGCGCATCTGATTGGTCAACTGACTCTTGGAGCGCAGCGATTGGCTATCATCTACGATCCTGTTCCCTGATTGGTGAAGCCGCAGCGGATTAGGAAATAGGGGTCGGTCGGTGAACAGAAATATGCCGTAACACGAGAAACCTTAACGACTGTGCTGTCCTGTGTTGAATTAGATAAACATCGCCGGTGCCTTAGAAACATTGAACCGGAAGTCGTCTTCGAATGTTTTCACGGCCCGCGTCCGACACGGCATTAGTCTCTGGGAAGTGTTGTGTGTTTAGCTGTGCTAGCTGTGTACACAGGCTGTCACTGAGTTAGTTACATTGAGCTGCTAGCTCAAATATCTTCGGTAAGGATGTTAATGTCTAGTTTTTGCGAATGGGTTGTTTTATTATAGTCCATTTTGCTCTTGGGAGGAGTTTCTGGTTGGCTGGCTCGCTGGTCAAGTTCTTCTGCTAGTCGGTTATGCAGTCAGGTGAAGTTCACTGACAGATTTATATAGCTAAATGGCTAGCTAGGACAACAGACAGTTAAGTTGCTGTGCAGATTTAATTAAGTCAGATTTTTAGTCCACTGCGTTTTGCGCACACTTGCAACATGAATCCCACTAAGAGGTCTTGTTTGGTCCTTATCGTGGTTTTAGCTGTGACTTTGAAAGTGACAGCTGGTGGTGAGTCAGCCTCTTTTTTGATTATTTGGAAAATGTGTGTTTATATAGACGTTAACTAAGCTTTTTAAATTTTGTATTTAATGCAGTAACATGAGTTGTGTATATAAAGTGTACATGAGTTGGCATTTTGATTGCAGAAGTACTTCCAGATGAAGTAGATGCAGAGGGTGGAGAGTCTCAGGTAATACAGCGTTTAAACATAATGGCATTAAACATAATTTAATAATCAGATGGGTTTTTTGTTAGTGATCAGATTCCATGTTCTCAATGTAAAATTTTGAATGTATGTTTTATGCATACATATATCATTTTCCCATTGTGTGTATACATTGATATGCGTAAGATCTCTCTCTAACACGCATGCATACGAAAATAACACACATGAGTTAGTACTAATGATTCCATCTTTTCTGTTTACGTTTTGGTCAAAATCAGAGCACAGATATTAATGATGGCTCCAAAATTGTGGCGGGACAAGCGTATGTCTCTAAAGACGCCCAGTCCGACAGCAGTACAACAGACCCTGGAGTGGAGATCGAGGTTGAGGGGGTTGAACAGGAAGACCTACCGAGTCAACCTCCTCCACCAGAGGAGCGTCATAAAGAAGGTGAGGATATCCAGGTCTGCAGGTGCTTCCTGAATAAGATGCAGTATTCAGGTTTTGTCTGTAGACTTCTCTTTACATTCAGCATCATTTTATACATTTTTCTTCACTACGTTGCGAACCTTTTGCTCACACGTTCAAGAATTTGATGCCATTTTGAGTCCTATGGGACTTAGTTTAGGGTTTTACAGCACAAGGTCTTTCTTGGTTGCTCTCCGCATTGCAGCTTGCAGTGTTTATTGAGAAAAGAAACCAGTTCACCCATGCATTCACATATGTGGAGTTTCCTGTGAAAGTACCTGGTTAATGTGTCGTGTTCTCATTGGTGTTAATCATAGTTCCAGTGGCGATTGGTGGAACAGCGTCTGGGGAGCCGTGCATCTTTCCTTTTCTTTTCCAAGAGAAAGAGTATGCGGAGTGCACTACTGAAGGCAGAGGAGATGGGAGGCTGTGGTGTGCCACAACATACAACTACAACGCTGATAAGAAATGGGGCTTCTGTGAAAGTGAGTGAGCTGTTATCAGTAGCATACTTTATATTGTAAAAAATTATCATATTGTTCCATTTTGTGGCTCTATGGTCTACTTAAAATATGATAAGTGGTATGTTGCTACTTTTATGTTTCTGCATTAGTAGCCTAGATATGAAAAGATCAATTCTAACCTTACCTGCACCTTACCTATAAATGAATAGTGATCTTTAGTACTTTCAGTTGTTATCGTTGTTTCAGCTGTGTAATATATCTGTCCTCCCAGCGGAAGAGCAAGCAGAGCAGAGACGGTTAGTAGAAGAGGCTGAAGAACAGTACCAGGATGCAATTAAGATGATTAACAGCACCAACAGAAGGAGCCAGAAGAAAGAGTGAGTGCTGTGGAGCTATGTGTTGTCTTGCAGGGATATTTCAGCAGTTTTCCTATTATTTTTGTCTTGAATCTACACTGTTTGTTTAGATTCAAGACAAACACTGTTGTGGATGTGATTCCAACAGTGCTGGTCTTCTTTGTAATTGTGATGTGGACTTTTACATTTAGAACAATATTAAAATGAATGAGATTGAAACTATACCTTTTATAGTTATCATTGTAGTTGTTATTGGTGTGGATGGGCTTGAATGGACAGTTTATGCTAATTTCTATTCAGTGTTACTTACCCTGTAGGATATAGGAGTGTTTTGTAGTCAATAGTATTAACATGTCTAATTGAACTGATCTGTTTAATGCATGCTTCCTTGGTAAACCTAAGAGAAATGCCAACCACAAAATTGTCAATAGTAGTGTATATTCCTATTTATATTTATTTCTGCATTACAGGTTGTATGAAAGACTCCTGAAAGTTGCAGAGATGGGTCATGTCAAGGCCATGGAGAAGGTGGCGTATGCCATGCTGTTGGGAGACTACTTACCCCAGAGCATTCCTCAGGCGAAGGAGATCTTTGAGAAGCTGGCACTGGAGGGCTCCCCTAAAGCTCAGACTGTAATAGCAACTGTTTCTTAACTAAATGTCAACTTTCTATGTTAATACTGATGCTTTTGCTTGTCCTTTGACTCATTTCAAGTCATTTATTAAGAATAGCAGCTAGTGATGTTGCATCACTGCTGTACTATTGCATTAGGAAACGTTTATTCCTTTTTATATCATTACTATTTTTTTTTTTTTTTTTTTTACATTGAGGAACCAATTTTCTATTTTTGTTCACACAGGCACTTGGTTTCCTATATGCTGCAGGATTAGGGGTGAACTCAAGTCAAGCAAAGGTATTCCCTACTCACATCTATCTAGAAAGCACAGCATGCTTATTTTAAATGTGAGTGTTTAATGAAAATGCTGTTTTTCATCTAATTGCAGGCATTGGTGTATTACACCTTTGGAGCTTTGGGTGGAAACCTAGTAGCACATATGATTCTGGTAAGAAGAATGATTCTCTGTCCTGTATTTTAAACAAGGGAGGATCTTGTTCCACCCAGGAAATTAGACTTGATGACTTGCTTATCGTACATGTCAAGTTTGTATTTGAATCATCATAGTCAATCATCAAGTTGAGTGTCTAAACAAACCTTTGGATCTATTGAAGTTCTAACTAACACGTTGGCTCAATTACATGCCGCAAAGTTGAAACCTCAGATCCAGTGGCACTATAATTTATCCATGACTACTTGGTTGGCGTTGGCTGGTGCTTGGCTGGTGCTTGGCCTGCACTTTCTGACTATGCCTTCTGCTAAATACTCATGATCATGTTTTTTTAGGGCTACAGATATTGGGGAGGTGTTGGGGTTCCTCAGAGCTGTGAATCTGCTCTCACTCACTACAGACTAGTGGCCAATCATGGTAGGTTTTGTCACATTTCTGTGCAGTCCTCATGCATGTCTAAACATATCAAATTTTATAATTTAAAAGATGTTGTCTGGATCCTTGAGTGCTTTGGTTGGACGTTTTTAGAGACGTAAGTGCTTCTTGTGAGCAATGCAGTGTAAATAAAACATAAAAAGGTCACTTATTTTAGTTAAAATTAAAGTTAAATATACCAGTGAATAATCACTGGTAGTGCTCAATTGTTCTCACCTTATCAGTATCCGAACTCT
The DNA here is from genome assembly GCA_034779775.1 of Enteromius afrohamiltoni. Classification (NCBI taxonomy): domain Eukaryota; kingdom Metazoa; phylum Chordata; class Actinopteri; order Cypriniformes; family Cyprinidae; genus Enteromius; species Enteromius afrohamiltoni. Next base: position 21,380,467 of record JAUYWG010000057.1, read on the forward strand.
TGGGTGATTTAAGTCTCGTAATATCACACTAAGATTTTTCTTCATTTTTTTTTTTTTTTTTTAGTGGCCAACGATGTATCCCTGACAGGGGGCAGTGCAGTGCAACGGATCCGACTCTTGGATGAAGTGGAAAATCCTGGTTCTAGCAGTGGAATGCTAGAGGAGGATTTAATCCAGTACTATCAGTTCTTGGCTGAGAAAGGAGATGTCCAGGCACAGGTAAAATAAAACTATTATGAATTGTTTGTAAGAAGAATTTCACCCTTTGGCATTATTTGAAGTTAAGCCTAGACCGTATCACTGCAGCAGTTAATGGCCTCACATACTTGTATTTTCGACTTTTACTAGCTCATTTAAAATTTCTTGTCTAGGTGGGCCTGGGCCAGTTACACTTACATGGAGGGCGAGGTGTGGAACAGAATCATCAGGTAGCTTTTTTTTTGGTGCTGCCATTTTATGTGCATGTATTCTAATGATTTCAAATAATGATTTTATAGTTACTTTCTCTTTGTCATTATTTTCAGCGAGCTTATGAGTACTTTAATCAAGCTGCAAATGCAGGGAACACGCATGCAATGGCCTTCCTTGGAAAGGTATAGACTTAAGGCTATTATTTTAAATAGATATTCAATTATTTTAAACATGGACTTTATTTTTTGGTTTTCCTGGACTGTAGCTAAATAATCTCACTGTTGTTCAACCTCTGTCCAGTTGTCTTTCTCTAACTCTCATTCTGTGGTCTCAGATGTACTCTGAAGGCAGTGAGTATGTGCCTCAGAACAATGACACGGCCCTGCATTATTTCAAAAAGGCTGCAGATTTGGTGAGAATAATTTTAGCCTATCAAGATTCAGAAACTCTTAATTTTTTTTTTTATGTTTTCTAATCTGTATTTTTTGTTGGTGGTTTTTTTTTTTTTTTTTTAGGGAAACCCGGTTGGCCAGAGTGGCCTTGGCATGGCTTACCTGTATGGAAGGGGTGTTCCTGTGGTGAGTTTCCTAGATAAGATGAACATAATGCAGTTACTCAAAGATCTTTTGAGCCATTGTTTCTTCTCAATCATACAGAACTATGACCTGGCACTGAAGTATTTTCAGAAGGCTGCAGAGCAAGGCTGGGTGGACGGACAGTTACAGCTGGGAACCATGTACTACAGTAAGTGTGTGTTAAGCAGAGAGATTGCATTTGATTTCTTTTTTCCCCTTCACCTCTGCTTCTTTACTTTTCCTGCTGGTACTGCAAAAGGACACAAAAGATAAGATTTTATTGAACCAGTAAAAGCCATAGAATATTATCCATTTAGTTTTTTAGGTCAATTTGATGTAAAATTATTCTGGCAATTTAAATGCATTAATTTTTACAAAAAATGATTTAATACTCATATTTTCTTTTTAAATATTGAAGTGAGCATATTCAAAACAATATTATAGCACATGCCTCCAAACAGGGAGGTGGTGTTGTTAATAATATACAAAATGATTTTCAGACAATCAAATTATTTTCCCCAGACATTACGAATGTTAAAATTATAATAACAACAACAACAAATATTACTGATATTGTATGTATTTATTCAATAGGCATTTGTAAAATAAAATTTGAAACAAATATGGCAAAGCCATGAAAATTTATATTGCAAATCTTTCAAGCTTTGCTCTGTTCTAAAAGATTTGCTTCAGGATATATTTCTGTTTTTCTCTTCCCTTTTTCTACCTGTCTGTCGCGCTCTCTGTTCCACCACTTCAATAGCGATTTATCTTAAATCATAGCTAATTCCTTTTGGTTTGGTTGCCTAGGTGATTGTTGCTATGACAAACTCCCACCTGCATTCTGCTTTGACATGATCTTGACAAACATTGAGGACTGAGAAGTGTGTTAGTCATTTCAGCTGGTGGGTGTTGAGTACAAAAAGTGACTTTCACTTTCTTCATATTTTAGATGGAATCGGGGTGAAGCGTGATTATAAGCAGGCTCTTAAATTCTTTAACCTGGCATCTCAAGCAGGTCACATCCTAGCCTTCTATAATCTAGCACAGATGCATGCCACGGGGACTGGGGTCATGCGCTCCTGCCACACTGCTGTGGAGGTGAGACACTATTTCATCATGCATAGCCATGCTTCAAAAAAGCTTCTCTGATAGTTTACCATGAATGTATGTGTGTGTGAGACCAGCTCTTCAAGAACGTGTGCGAGCGTGGCCGCTGGTCTGAGAGACTCATGGCAGCATACGGGAGCTTTAAGGAAGGCGACATGGACTCTGCTTTAATACAGTATCTACTGCTGGCCGAACAGGGCTACGAGGTCGCCCAGAGCAACGTGGCCTTCATCCTTGATCAAAGTGAGTCCACCAGAGGTCGCCAAACCCCCAACAAATACGTGAATATTAATTGTGGTGCTGTATTAGGTCAACAGTTGGTCTGAGTAAAGTTGGTCAGCATCTGCCTTTTAATCAGAATTCTTTCTTTTTTTTTTAAATCATATCTTTATTTAAAACAAAAAGTACAAAATTAACTTTACCTTAGAAGTAAGAGGCTATTTTTTGTCCTGTTTTTAACAGGCAGCGACGTAGAAACAGGCATTGATCTTCTACAGAGGCAGTGTTTAGCCACACTATTATATCATCAAGCGCCATATTTCACAAGCTGTTGTTTTGGGCAGACTTGCTTCATTATAAACTGTTTTTAGACTAACAAGACATTTTTGAGTTCTGAAGCTTACAGAATGTTATTTATAGTCCACTGACCTCTTATGTCAAAAGATCAAGTGAATTTTGATATCTCATTTCATGACCTCCTTAAGAAAAATGATCCGTGATCTTAAATGAATGGAAAGTCACATCTAAATATGTAGGAACGCTTAAAGAAGGTCACAGTCTTTTGTGAAGGTAAAGCATTCTGCACAGAAAGCCCGAGAGAGTACGTATAAAGATGTTCCCTTCTTGTTTATTGTGCCTTGATAAATTAAAACCAAGCTAAATTAAGCACATTTTACATTTTAGTAATACATCTGACTTTGTGTTTGTCTTTCAGAGGGCTCACAGATTTTTAATGAAAATGAAACCTACCCACGGGCTTTGCTCCACTGGACCAGAGCAGCTGCTCAAGGTTAGACTGTTCTCTTCAACCCACACAGTCATTCTTAACAAAATGCCAAAGTGCTTTGATGACCTTACAACCATTATAGTGAGACAAATATAACTGCTTACTACATGGCTCTCTCAAATACTTGATTGTGCAGCATCCTGCTGTCTCACATTTCAGTATCATTGCTTCTATCTTACTGTTGTCCCTGGCAACCAGTCTTTGTCATACTTGTATTACTTTCATAGTATTCTTTACAGAAAATCGATTGCATATTGATAAAATACATGTCTTCACTATATCATACCCGTTTATTTTCTTGGTACACAGCTATGTAATAAGCAGAATAATATTAAGTCAGAGAATCATTGTTGCAAAAATAAAAAAAAAAAGTATAACCAAATTATTAAAAATAGTTGAGACTCCCAGGACTTCTCTAATAGTATTTGTTTTATATTATATTGTGTTAACAGGTTACACGGTGGCTAGAATCAAGCTGGGTGACTATCATTTCTATGGCTATGGCACTGATGTGGACTATGAGACTGCAGTCATTCATTATCGTCTGGCTTCTGAGCAACAGCACAGTGCACAGGCCATGTTCAACCTAGGCTATATGCATGAGAAGGGCCTTGGTATTAAACAGGTGGAATATCCATGCATAACTACATATAACCATGCATGCACATGACTTTTCATAAATTTGTCTGTGAGATGTTTTTGAAAGAAGTCTTTTATACACAAGGCTGCGTTTATTTGATTAACAACAGGAAAATGTGACATTCTAATATATTTGTGTCCAGTGTCTTTCTGAAATCATTTATCTTTCCAAGGTGCTGATTTGGTGCTTAAGAAACATATCATCAATGTTGTTTTATATTTTAGCATTTTTGTAGAAACAAAGATGCATTTTTTTTCAGGATTTATTGTAAAAAGAAAGTTTATTAGAATCACATTTACTCATTACTATTACTACTAATATGACAACTTTTGTAACATCATTGTCATTTTAAGTCTGTAGTGTATACAGAACACTAATTTTAATAATTTGGAGTTTTCTTCCACAGGACATTCATCTGGCTAAACGTTTCTATGACATGGCTGCAGAAGCCAGTCCTGATGCCCAAGTTCCTGTGTTCCTGGCCCTGTGTAAGCTAGGCCTTGTTTATGCACTACAGTACCTGCAAGATCTTAATGTAAGTCAAATACATCAGTGAGAATCCACCCGAAATCTGATTTTCCTCAAGTTAATCTTTTAACTTCTTTCTTTTTTCTTTCTTCTTAAGCTGAAGGAGCTTCTATCTCAGGTGGATCTTGACCAGTTACTGGGTCCAGAGTGGGATCTCTACCTCATGACTGTCATTGCTCTGCTCTTGGGCACAGTAATTGCATACCGGCAGAGACAGCACCAAGCCGTACCCAGAGCCCCTCCAGCGCCCCCTAGACCTCCAGCCCAGCCTGAGCAGCCAGCCAGAGAGCCTGAGGAACAATGAGAGAGCAGGGATCAGAATAGAGGTGACCAAATGGGACAAGGATTATGGGAGAACAAATTGAGTTCCATACCATCTCTCTCCCTGGGACAGCCACTGACACCTACACCTGCTGTGGTCTTTAATCCTGCAACCCCGAAAGAGCTTTCAGGACTCTTGTTGCCCTGTCCAGCCCCTCCTTTTTCTTTTAACTGTGGCTTGGGGAACTAAATGAACTTCTACAATATCTTAAATGTGCGCCTCAGGGTTTTGCCAGGTGAAATAACATTTGTGCAAATCAGCACTCACTATGTGGGGGGAAAACGACAACATTGCTGAATAAACTCTATTAGTTGTTTATGCTTTTGCTTGCCACTGTGCTGAAAGCCAAGGATCGAACCTATTTTGTGCAACCCATTCAGATTTTTTTTCTTTCTTTTTGTTATTCAAACACCGTGCTTCTTTGTGACGCAGAGTTAGAGGTGGACTGTGCTCTGAATTCCATATGTATAAAGTTCTTACTCTCAGCTTGCTTTCATTCAAGTGGCTTGCTAGCAAACAATTTTTTTCCAGAAGTCCATAAATTATTTATAACGTCAGTATTTGGACAAAAGTAGTTTTCACTAGCACACTTGTGTAGATTTCACGGTCACGACTCAAATGTGCACAGTTACATATGAATAAACTACACAGTAAGTAATCTAAGGTTAGGGTTTTTATTGCCATAAACACTCACCTTGCCAAATGTTGAATCATTCAGATGACTACTGCCCTCGACTCACTTTCATTGTTACAAAAGTGTCTCTGTAGGGTGTTTATGATATTCATTTAGTGTAATTATGGCTGGTATCCATTGAAGATATTTGACGCTCTAGTTACCTCAAACTTCATTAACCATTAGTCATTCAACCTTTCCAAAAGTTTTCAAAGTTGGCTTTAAATTCCCCTGCGTACATGGAAAAATATTAGAATTGATGAATGGGTTGCTGTGTGACTAAAATGCTTGGTATTACAAGACACTGCTTTTCTTTTTATTTTAAGATCAGTACATTGAATGCTCTCAAAAATATTTTTGATGATATGCCTGTAAGATCTGTAGCTCTGTGAATTTCTGAAGTTGATCGATTTGTTTTGGGATGTAGCTGTTTGTGTGCTAAATCTGAGTTTTAGGTTATTTTTCAGAGGAAAAATATTTCGGATAATTTCAGTTGTGAGCACGTCTAGAATACCTGTTGATTTTGGCAATGGTGCTGTCGTTTCAGGTAATATAGCAATACCACATCTTTTTGTGTGTGTAAAAAACAAAAAAAGACAAAAAAACCCCCCCCAAAAATACTGTAATGTAAGCATATGTATGTGAATAGGATGTAAAGAACAAATTTTTTCTTGTGAAGATTCACCAGAGCATTAGTTTGTTTTTGCAGAGTTCTCTCAATTTAGCAATGGTTTGAAGCTTTGAAAGTGACAACTCGTAATACTCCGATAATAATGGATGAGACCTGAAAAGGAAATTATTAAATTTTCCAATTTGTCTCTAAATAACTAATAAAAAAAATCAATGGGTTCACAGCTGAATGTAATTTCCTGTCTTAATATAATTAGACCTACAGATCATATTCAGTTCTAACACTCATCCAGTGTGCACAAAATCTCTCCTGGTCCAGATCTGCATTGAGCTGCGGGTCTGCTTCTCCCAGGCTTCAGTGTGACACGATTTCTATTAAAGCTCTTTAGTTGTGAATGGTCACCAGTCCAGGCAGTTGCATGTGTGCCTGGATCATGCTTTATGTCAGTGGGCCTGAACTTCGTCACTCAGCTGTTTTGGGTGGGGGAGATAAAGGGGCACTGATATAATGGCCCCGTTCTCTCTGCACGCACATCCATTGTGCTAACCCGCTTGGAAACGCTCCACCATGGAGTGGCTTTTCATTGCCGTGGCAACCTGCTTGCTAACCCTATGTCCTGTCAAAGGTAAGTGCTAGAAGCATCCAGAGCTGGGAAGATAAGCTGGAGTGCAGGTCCCACGTTACATGTGAGATTGACCTGGGATAAAGGAACAAGATATTTGCTTGGACCTATGTTGAAGGCCTCAATGCTAGTCAGTGGAAGCCAGGCTCTCATATTTTTATTAAGTGCTTATGGATTCAAATTTTTCCCAAGGTGATGAGTGGAGGCTGGAATATGAGGAAGGACTCAGTCACTACAGCGAGGAAGCACTTAGAAAGGTGCGTTTGTGTTTTTGCATTAGAAGTGTTTTGACCATCAAGGATGTTTTCATGTTTTAAGTTTCACATAAGGCCATGAATACAACCTTTTGATTGGTTTACCTGTGATGGATCGTAATGTAAACAATGTATCCAGTTAGCCTGAGTGATGTTTTAGTTGTGACATCACAGTAACCAGCATGTTATTTTGTTACAGGAGTTTCCTGAGAAGACCAGGCCAGTCAGTTTCAAACACCCACCTTTCATGTGCCCTGACATGAGCCCCTCCTCTTCTGTGCCCACCTCAGGTAGGCTAGTCTAGGGTCAGTGTTTTGCCCACATAGTGTGATGAATCCAGACCTCTGATCCACAATCAATATGGTCAAACTTGATTTTTTTACGCTGCAGTACTAGTTTTTAGTATGGGGCAGTTTTTGATTAGATTTTTCACATTTTCTTTGAGGCTGTGAGGTCATTTTTACATAGGTGATGATGTTTATCATTGGTGATGAATGTTAGCTCTTGTTGTACCACAGGCAAACTTCATTACAGCAGAATCTTCAGATCATGTTTTGGTATCTGATTTTCTGATTGGCTGTATCTCTATTGTAGCTGAGCTGGTGAAGGCTGCGGATATTAAAGTAATCGCTGCCCTTGGGGATTCATTGACGGTGAGTGTGATTATTTTCTTTTCAGTTTTTAAAGAACACCGTTCATTAGTTAGCTGACAACAGAATTAATTATACCCTATTTTTAATCACATTCACTCATGAGGCAAATTGAGGTAAATATCAGGGATAGTTTGCCCAAAAATGTCAACTCTTTCATCATTTTATGTCGTTCCAAACCTTTATGACTTACTTTCTTTCGGTGGAATACTTTTTGTTACCATTGACTTGCACTATTTGGACAAAACCAAAATAAGATATTTCTTAAAATATCTGTTTATGAAAAAAAAAAAGGTTTGAAATTAAATATTCACCATGGAATTGATGGAATCTTTATTTATGTGTGAACTATCCCTTTAATTCCTTTGGTCTTTTGACATACAGTACAAGAGGTCATTGTGCTATAAAAACATCCAGTAAGTTTCAGAACCTAAACTTTTTTGTTATTCTCAAAACAGTTTATATTGAAGCCAATATGCCAAAATTATGTAATGCACTTTTATTATGTAATAATGTGGCTAAACACGTTATAAACTGCGATACCTGTTTTTCCCCGCTCACTGACTTTACGGTGCTTTTTGGCCCCGCCCACCTATTCTACATCATTGCTTGTTTAGCCCTTCCAAACGATTATCACACTTTAGTGGGTAAATGACCAGAGGTAAACGCATATCTGTGTGTAAACCAAGTCATAAAGATGGCTCCGAAGACGACAAGATGCTGTGCAGTGCCAAACTGTGGGGAAATATAGCAGTCCTTGCATTGCCTTCCTTCTCATCTTAACGTTATGAAAGAGTTAATAAACCTTATTTTTAATAAAGAATCTAGAAGTTCTAGACCGCACCTGTAAGAACTTGGGTCTTTGTTCACTTGATTTTACTAATGATTCTTTTACAAACAAGGCACATGATGCATCTGTGTAGGACAGATAATAATAACAATAACCTTACAACAGTAATTCTCTCACTTATAGACAGCGATTGGTGCAAATGCAACCACGGTTCTTGGGATACCTATTGAATTTCGTCACGTGTCTTGGAGGTAAGAGTATTGCTAATATTAACATTGCTTTTGATTTCTTTATGACTACTGCTTTTATAAATAAAGTGACTTTTATTTGCAAATAAAAGTTTGTGTTTATTGTGATTGTTTCTTGTTTTAACAGCATTGGTGGCCATGGAACTTTTCAAGATGTCATTACACTGGCCAGTACGTAGTGTTGCCTTAAAGGGTTAGTTCACCCAAAAATGAAAATTGATTTACTCCCCCCCTCAAGACAACCTAGGGGTATATGACTTTCTTCTTTCTTGGGCTGTTGAAGAGAACCACCCACCCACTATAATGATTACGTTTGGAATAGCCAGAACAATTTTTAATATAACTCAGACTGAAGTTAAATCATGGGCTAATTTTCATTTTTGGGTGAAAAACCTTTCTAATGCCGGTCATATACTGCATTTACAAACTGAAATCTGTTGCAAAATGCATATAAAAAGCATAACTTGCATCACTGGTGACCCAGACTGTTCTTTTAGACATCATTCGACTCTTCAACCCCCATTTAGTGGGACCCGCCCCAACTAAGACGGTCCATGGGACCCCGGCTCCCCTCTGTGAGACTGGATTTAACCTGGCTGTAACGGGACACAACACCTTGTAAATGCCAGTACATCAATAGTCATTCTTCATAAATGATTGTTTAAAAAAACGCTTAAAAATATGCTATCAAGATATTTTTACTTGAACGATATTTTTAATTTTGCGGTAGTGTTTTATCAGCTGATCTTATAAATTTTGCTGTCTTTCTAGTAATCTTCCTGAACAAGTCAGACATTTGATTGATACACTGAAAACATATGAGGTAAGTGTATAGTTTTGTGCTTTTGAATATGCTGTTTCCTACAAATACAGATGGTAAAATTTCTTCCCTCCATGTTTTGCTGTAGGATATTGACTTTGATGAGGACTGGAAACTGTTAACCATTCTAATTGGGATGAATGACATCTGTGATTACTGCAAAGACAAGGCATTGCTTACAAAGCTGTTTCTTTGGCAAACTGCAGACAGAAGATTCTTCTACAGTATTGACAAATTTTGTTCACAATGTTAAAGTAGAGACTAGGGGAAGCTTCATATAATGTTAAATTGATTGTGAACATATAGATGCTTGTAAAGATGATCATTAATAGCGTGTTTCATTGTTCTCATGAGTAGTGGTCCTAGTGTTTTGTAATGTGCTTTTTAAGCTGTTCTAGACAAAGTGCCCAAGTGACCTTTAAAAAGAATCTTTATTCATACTTCTTGTAGAAGTGTGTTTTTGGAGCCACTAAATTTATGTTGTCTAATTATATACACAGTCCCTGTTTTCGGTGGAGAACTTTGTCCATTACATGACTGTGTCCTTGGAAATGCTGATGAATGAGGTAATTTCTGAGATTTGGTCAGATAAATTCTTTTTGAGATGTGATTTATCAGTTGGTTTCATATTTCAATTGGTCAAAAGTAAAAGTTAAGACGTCATTATTATGTTGCAAAAAATCTTTCAAATCAAAGAATCCTGAAAAAAAATTAAGATTTCGCGAAAATATTAAGCATACCAAATTATGATAATAATAAGAAATGTTTCTTGAGCACCACATTATTGTAATTATTTCCAAACAATAAAGACTGATGAAGACGGATGAAAAATGACATTTATGCCAATATTATTGACAATATTATTGCAATAAATGACAATATTATTGCAATAATATTTAACAAACTTACTGTTACTGCATATTTAATCTAATAATAGAAGCCTATATAGTATATGTATATATTTTTAACATTTTCTTTAAATTTACCTTTGCAGGTTCCTCGAATGATAGTGAACGTGGTCCAGATACTGCCGATGGAGACCCTGAGGGAAGTACAGAAGCCCACGCCAGGATGTCTGCTCCAAAGGTACAGGAGATTAAATAAAGCTTTTATCAAGCTTAAGAGGTGTCACATGGAAATGTGTTGCACATGGAGAATGCATATGCAATACATATCTAGTCACCTTTTTAGAATCATTAAGTCAAAACGTTCTTAAATGTTCATGTGTAACAACATTCAGACAGTTTTTCTCATGATTGGCACATCGTCTTTATTCTTTTAGTGCTACAGGATCATTTCTCTCCTATCCTATGCTCTGATCTCTCCAGGTCATTCTGCTCCTGTCTGGTAAAGCCAGCTGCAGGATCTGCTGATCTGAAGGAGCTGGTTGGAGTCAACCTAGAATTCCAGGTGTGTTTGTTTTCACAATTATCGAGAATCTGTAATTTGCAGAGGCTGAATGGCATTGCTTGTGTCTCAGAAAGCACTGGAGCAGCTCTTGCACACTGACCGCTTCTTTAAGAATGACTTTGCGGTAGTTTTGCAGCCATTCCTGAAACACGCAGATCCTCCGAGACTCCCTGTGAGTAGTGATCAGCTGACTGCTTATTAATTACTGTAATTTAAGGCACTTTGCATCAAGCAATGTAAAGTTTTCATTAAAAAATGAATATGCTGTTCATAATTTGTGCTTATGTCTGATTTAGAATGGGAAGATTGATATGAGCTTTTTTACTCCGGACTGTTTCCACTTCACCATGAAAGGACATGAGGAGCTAGCCAAGGGACTGTGGAACAATATGGTAACACCTACAAAACAAAATTAAACAAATAATCATATAATTATTATTTAAAAAATATATATATAATATAAAATACAATAAAGAATAAAATATAATATCAATATAAAGTTATTTATATATATAAAACATTTTGTTGTGCAGTATAACTTCTTGACTATATGCCACTGTCACACAGGCACAGTATGTCATTTTAAAATGAAATCTTTTCTCTCATTTCTTGTGTGGCAAGTTTCAACCTGAGGGGGAGAAGTTCATGGTGGAGAGCTTTTCAAACCCTATTGAGCTCGTTTGCCCCCCTGTGGTAAGAAATTATTATTAATGTAATTTTATTATGCCATTATGTCACTATAATTACATAATGTGTAGAATGATCTTGCTAATTCCATTATTACATGCTTTAAATGTCTTTTTTATGCTCAAACGGACAAATCCCAGAGTCATCCGTACATTTACACCAGACCCAGTGCTGCAAAGTCAGGAACATCACTTCCTGAGATGCCCCAGTCAGCTGGCATCAGACTAACGGTTCTCCACCTGATCTTGGCTTTCCTTCCACTGTGGTTGGCTGTTAATCTGGCCTCCTTGTAGGACATCCATATGGAGTATGATGGTACATCATGTCTGCCCACCCAATGTTCTGCTTGGGCTTAATATCATTGCTTTGAACCATTGAGGATCTATTCTGAAACCTGAGCCACCGCAGGATGGTCTGTGATGAAAGTGATAATGAGGGAGTAATGAACAAGAAGTTATCAAAAATGAACAGGAAATTGAAGTTGGCAAAATATTGGTTACAGTCAATATCATATTTAATTGCTTTGTTTATGTAATGGAAATGAGAATGTTGAAACCTCAGAATAGAAAAATATATGCTAATGTGATGACCTTTTCTGATATACACAACCAAAATAGCACAAGAGCAGGTGCAAAGCCACTTTTAGCTCTGCGTAATGCTGCTGTAATTCATTTAGGTATAAAAGGTAACTCTGTAAGCTAATTCCGGAAGGTTTGAATAAAAACGGCCAGAGGTTAGAACATAAACACATTAAGCCTAGAGTTGAATGTTGACTGAGAACAGCTGTTTTGCTTCTGAGAGCATGGTGAAACGTAAACTGTTTGAGAGCTTCTTAATGCCCACAGTAATAAGATAATTGCTTTGCATGCTGCAACATGAGAAGTGCTTTTGGTCTTCTCAAATAAAGCTTTCAGAAGGGGTATTTACTTGTTTTCCTTCCGTTTGTTTTTAAGTAATTTTTATTTATTTAGGATATGCTTTTTCTTTACAGCTGAAGGTTCTTTATGGTTTTTTAAAATAATATTTCTATTACCAATCAAAGAACACAACTTTATGGTTGTAATTATCAGCTCCTAAAGGTTCTTGGAAACAACCAAACAAATAAACAAGGATGATTTGTACAAATTATAGCAATGTAATTATATTGGTGGTTTCTTCACATTTATGTAATAAATATGTTAATGTTTCATCAGTCTGTTTGATTCTGTCTTCATTTGGCCAAACTTAGCTAAGTGCTGCATATTCATTAGTGTTATTGTCCTTTAAAGTAGAAGAGTTTTGTCCTACTTTAGACCTCAGAACTGTCAGTGAATTGCTAATATTAGCCCGTTTAAAAGCCTTTTTTAAAATAAGCACACAACAAAGAAACTAACATGCAGGTTTTTATATTTTGCCAGAGGAAGTAATGTCTGTCATTAATTCTCTAGGCTGTTATTTTTCTATTACTCAGATCACAACAGTGAATTGAAGGCTTAATTGTGAATATCCATCTTATCCATTTACATTTAACCAATTCACTGTTACGGTTATGCACTGTTTTTAGAAAGATTAATATTTTGGGGGCTTTGTGTTGTACATATACTATAATAGATTTATTTACGTTCCTGTATTGACAGCTAATTCAAAGCTATTGCCTTGTTTGATATCAATAATGAAGATCTACCAGAATATGAAGTTATTCGGTTTTTTTTCGCACTCTTTATAGTTTTTACATTTAAAAAAGTAATTGCTTAACTTAGCTCTGAGAAACTCTTCGTAGCTGATTTATTATCATGATTTTAAATAACTGAGCTCAAGTGAACGCAAGCATTTATTTAATATATATATAATAATAACATTTTAATATTATAAGGTTTTGGTAGATGAGTGAAACATTTTCGTTCCACATAAGTATGTTGTCCTCTGGGCATTTCTGGGAAAGTAAAGAAAATTGCTCACTTTGTTCAACCATGTACATTATAAAATAAGTCTGATTTCCATGCATGACTGAAGAAAACAGTGTGGTTTTGAATGTATTTCCACAGGGGGGAAAAATAGAATTCACTCATTTAATATAACTTAATTATTAAAAACAATTATTGCAAAACTCAAGAGCAAATGTGACACATGGTATGCATTTTTGCGTCCATTTCAAGCAAGGAACCATACACTGTTTCCTCTCTGCAGGAAATTGGATGCAATACATCACAAGCACGTACTCATACTCCTGCTGACTGTTCGATTTTCATTCAACTGTAGTGTGTCCAGAATAGAGAAATAGCATTATCTTCTCATTACAAATCAATGGTCAACATGTCTGCTGCCTCGAATTTCTAGCTTTTCTGCAACGTATCTCTTTAACTCAATATAATTTTCCCAACAGGGGTAAAATGTGTAAACGGCTGCCTCTAATGTGCACATTATCAGAGCCCACTAGGGTAGAGCCTTGTTTTCTGTGTCACCTGAATCAAATGATAAATGAATGGCTTGTTGAGGAGGACAAAGAGTGGCTGATGTATTGTTTTCATGAGCTGTACAAGGACATTTATTCATGTATTGCAATTAACAAAGAGAGCATATTTCAAAGCAACCTACATAAAAGTGGTGAGCAAATAATTAAGCAGAAACGTTTGATCAGATTTGAATGTGAATTAAAAAACCTACACAACATGTAGAGGAGCTGTAGTGAATGTTACTAACATAATTTCCTGACGCTCTCCCACATCTAATAATCTACTTCCTGCTCACATTCACACTCTTTCATCCCCTGCCACTCTCTTTCTAATGCATCTTTACTGTGTTCAATAAATTAGTTGGTGGTATCAGATATGGTTCCCCTGAGGTCCATCATTTACTGTCTATGCCGATGTTTAATGCAGTCCCTTTCTAATTGAATTACTTTCTGTTTTGAATAGCATGCACTACTGACCGACTTGTTTGGTATTCAACTCAGAGATTCATGCCAAAAAGCCTGCCTTTCATTTTGCTTTATTGTAGGGACTAAATGCATTTGATGTGTTTTTGTTTTGTTTGAATATTTTACTGTACAGACATTTTAGCGAAAATAACGATCTACTTTTATTTCAGTAATGCATGGGATTTAATGTAAGCTTATAACTAATAAGACATTTGTGAAGATGGTATATGCGAGCAATGTCAGTTTACCAATGCATTTTTGACCCGTATTATGCATGTCCTAGATTATAACATTTGAATTAAACTGAATAAGCCTATACTGAAAGGGTGATGTTATGCCTCTAAAATATTGAACCCCAATTATCGAAGAGAATTCTGCTACTTATAACCTATAATAAGTAGTAGTGGCTATTACTAGTATAAATATAGATTTAAATAATCAAACAAATTTAAATTTCAAAATTAAAGCAGTTGTTTACATTAATATGTGCATATAGTAATATTATAATAATAATTATTAACTTTTCTCTTCAGTAGATGGTGAATCTTCACACTGATGTCATTTCCTCTATATCAAGTCTTCTATATAAAGGCGGCATCGCTGCGGTAGTGAGTAGTGACATTGAGGCATTGTGATACGCCGAAACAAGTAAGAGCAGGCGCCTTATGCGCATAATGCATCCATAAATCAGCCAGTGTTTTCATTAACTCTGAGGAAAGCAAAGTACCGGCGTTCATTCGCTTTGCACTGGCACGACGACTCGTCGTTTTTTTACGGAACGGTTGCCTGCGCTTCGCATCACGAAAATGATCGCACGAGGATGCGCTGCTCTCGCGGTGCTGGTCAATTTTGGTAAGTGTGCAAGGTGATCACGTATGTTAACGTATTACGTTATTGTGCGGAATTTGAGCGATGAATTGATTCTGTTGACTGTACATTACATTGGGAGCTGTGCCACGTCTCTGTCAGCACCAAGGACAGCGGATAAAACACTTGTGAGGAGCACAAAAAGCTTTTAATACTTCACATTTGTTAACGTAATCTCGTTTGCAACGGTAATGATGCTTAAAATAGTCTTTTAGTAATTAATCGTCTTCGAGGTTTCGCATTATTATATATATTTAAAAAGTCATTAACATTAATTAGACAAATGCAGCGATAACCGCTTGTTTACTGTATCTACGTAATCTCCTCATGTGATATATATATATAACTATATAACAAGCAACTAAAATAATAATAACGCGTCCGTCAACTCGTTGTTGGATTTTAACGGTTTCCCTCTGATTTCAAACAGCGAGTGAAAGTTTCTGAGAACATGAATATTTAATGAGCTAGGCACTGACGCGGCTTATGATTGGTTGTCTGTTGCTAAACGACTCGCGCACAGTCGTTACTTAACCAGAACGTTAGCTTTCACCGTTTGTTTTTGCTTATCAAAACTCTCTCCCATTTTTCCAGTCTTCTCCGTACCTGTCTCTCCGGGTCACATGGACAATAAGGATGTGAAGGTATGAGTGGATAAATCGTTTAATAAAGAAAATATTCGTTTTCGGCTTTACTGGTGTTCAGTATGATTGTAATGTGTATGAGGAGCAGCCTTTCGGAACATAAGGATGCACAGAATGGCAGCAGCCATAGTCCATGTTGTCAGGAAGTGTGGAGGAAAGCAGCATAAGTGAGACCGTGACTCAACAACACGATTTCAGCCTAGTGACAGCTGGTGCCGTGTGTGCTTACTCAGAGGAGGCTACTAGCTACTGCAAACTGTGCTTTTACACTATAATGAACTGAATTTAAACTTGGGGTTGCGCTCATTTAACTTGAGATTGTCACATGATTCTTTCCTGCCCTTGCCATTGAAAAACATCTTACAGACAGGGTATGTTATGATAGACAACGTTTGGAAACTCTGAAATGTGTGTAAATCTGAAGTTTTTGGGGGGAAAGGCATCAGCAATGTCAAGTTGCAAACAGATGCAGTTCTTCTCTGTAAAATGATAATGCCATATCAGCAGCACGTCGGCCTTACTGAGGGAGGCTGTTTTTCCCTGACAGCAAAGAAATATTTGACTTTGGGGGGAATGTGGTGCCAAACAAACAAATCGCAGACGGGTGAGAGCACTGAGGAGGAAATGACATTGATTGAAAGTGAAATGTAAGACAGTAAGGATGGCTAGATATGGGGGGTTGAGATATTGTTGGCATGCTGCATCTGTGAGTGCATGGAGTCCATACACACACTACCTTTTAAAAACAAGGATGCATTACTTTTAAATTTCTAAAACATCGGGTAATGGCTACTGAAAATTCAGCTTTGCCATCAGAGGAAATGAATTACATTTTAAAATATATTAATATTAATTGTAATATTTGATAATATTACTCTTTTTGCAGTATTCTTGATCAAATAAATGCAGCCTTGGTGAACATAAGAGACGTCTCTTAAAAATACTCCTTACCTAAATTTACAAAACGGCTTAAAACTCTCACACCATCTCCTAATCTAATTTTCTCTTTCTTTGTATAGGTGATGAAGTGTATTGTGGAAGTAATTGCAGATGCCCTGTCCAAGCCTCATCCCATCCCAGTCTCCCTGGACTGCCTCGAAACCCTCAGCGCTGGTGACACCTGTGCTTCTGTTATTTCCATATATTTAGCTGCACTTGGGCGCACTTCCTCCCTATCATCAGCAGTGACCTTCCCGATATGATCGATATATGCTATCATTGCTGCTTAACTGCACAATTTTGATAGTTGAAAGTTAATGAGCCAAAGTAATGAATGACATTAGGAAAGGAGTCATAGTTTGAAGTTTTGCCGTGCACTGTTCAGTCACATCGCAGGGTCTTTTTTCCCTGATACTTTAATAGTTGGAAAATCAATCATTCTATTAGCAAGACAGGTATTGTTACACGGATAGCGCTTACAGCAGTGAAATCAAAAACTTGTGAGTGGCTTACACAATGAGTCTAGGACAAAGAAACGGTGAAGGACAGGGACTAACAGAAGGAGAGAGAAGACCAGATAAGATGAGAAAAGCAGAATTACACAAAGACACTGCAATATTTTCAAGAGGAAAACTGCTATAATAAAACTGTTAGATATTTTAAACTAAATATAAACTATTATACTAAATATTAAATGTTAGTAATAATAATAGTATAAAATAAACAAAATATTTTGTTATTATACAATCATAAAAAATATTTACATTTTTAGAAAAATATTGTTACAATTAGAATTAAAACATTTTTAAAAAATTAAAAAATATTATTAATACAGTAAGAAAAAATAATTTGATAGTTCAAATGAGCTAATGTATTAAAATTGTATTATTAAAAAGCATGCAGTTAGTAACTGTAAAATAAACAGAAGATTAATCAAAGTAAACTACATCTACAACTGAAACTTAAAAACCATCAAAATCATTAGTTGAAATAAAATAAATGTTAACTGAAATAAAATAATTTCTCATTGTAATTTAGTGATGAACTAAAATAATTCAAATTAAAAAATTTTTTAAAACTGAAATAAAATGATCTAGATGTATTTAGAAATGACAAAATGCATCAAAGTTGCTTAAATAAAATGAAAATGGGCAATATAAAAATAAAAACATTAAAAAATAAGGTGATAAAGTGATAAAATAAGGCTGATATACAAACACCAAAACGCCATTCCCTAATGCTTGTCCATTATATGTCAATTCTCTACAAGTTTTTTACCATAGTTTTAACGGATTATGAAGAAACTTGGCAGAGAAATGAGACGACAGACGTTTTTGGAGAGAAAGTAAGGAGTAAAGCGAATAGCATTGCCGTCGAATGAGCAGCCGACTCTGCATGCACTCTTTGTCGGTCAGCAGAAAAGGAAAAGCTTGACTCAACGTTAATTCAACGCAATTCTCTCCTCTCCCCCTCTTTATTGCTTTCTATTTCTTTCTTCTCTCTCAGCGGCCCTGATGATTAATAGTGCTGCTCAGTAGAAGGCAGTAAATTTCAGGGCAATTAATGCAAATAATGTAAAAAAAAAAAAAGTAAAGTGCTGACTGCTAAAAATAGTTGTTGGAGTTTGGAGCTGTGCTTGAAGTGTACCTTGTGTTTTCCAGATGACAGACTTGTGAGTATCCTGCGTCACCGCAACTTTCTCAGAGAGATGCAAGACATCGCTGCAGAGGGTAAGAGGCTGATGCTCCAGATTTGATTTGGACAGCATGAACTAATTCTGTTTCCTATAGAGAAATGCTAATGGCAGCAGAATGACAGTTGGGTGCTAATGGCTTTTTTGGCAGCAGTAGGCCATTTGAAATGTAGAGCAGATAATTGTATAGCACTGATGATGAACTCTGAAAGAGAATCCATACAATCTGTTTTATTGCCCAAAAGCTGCCATGTCTGCTTGTGACCATTTCCCCACCAAACTGTATCTTAGGAGCCAATGAAAGAGCACAGAAACACCCAGGAGATGCACCTGAACATGTGATGAGCCTCTCTAGAGACGCATTGAAACCTGCAGGTGAGATTAATCCACTTCTTAATTGCCATGTTAGTCTGATAACATTATGTTTCTTCATTATGTTTCTATACGCACGTATACATGAAGAGTTTATTTGCTAGCTCCAAGTTTTGCTTTTTATTATCATAATTTAATGATGTTTTGCTTGTTAAATGTTACATTTTTTTTTTAGTAATTTAACCTAGTCAAAACAACAACTGCAGTTGAAAAACATGATTTTTGAGAATGAGTTATACAAAACATTTCATGTATATATATAGATAGATAGATGAATATTATTTTTAGCAATTTAATGTTTAATATATATATATATATTGCATTTGTGTATGGGTTGTTATATTATTATATATTTTTATATGTATGCTTACACTTTGTATGTAAGAGAGGAAAGATAAGAGACTGTTCTAATCTTTGAATAAATTCCAGGGGGAAAAAAACTGCTTTGATTTAGCATTTCTTCTCACTCTTCAAAGGATAGAAGACAGTCATTTGGTGCTCTCAAAGCACATTTTAGTGCGAAGCAGTGTGTTCTGCTCTGTAGTGCTGCACTTAGCAGCATTCTGACAGAATCAGGGCAGAGGGCATCTGTCTCTTCTAGTGTGCATCGTTTCTTGTTGGTACAGTATTGAGCTTGTAAAATTTCTTATGCCCACCACCATGGACTTTTGTCTTGGAAAATGTCATATCTCAAGTCTGTGGGCACAAGTGTGTGGGTGCTAAATACCATTCTGTACTTACAGTGTGAGAGTTGAGTAAAACACTTATTGTGTTTTAAACTACCCCTTAATTTGCGAGTGGATTGCTGTGCATGTCACCTGACCTCATTCAAAAGTGCTGACCTTGAAAATGGTGTCATCTGTTTCTATGATCTGCTTGCATTGCAGTTACACATATTAAGCTGCGTCAGTCTACATATGGTCGGTCTGCTTAACTTTTTCCTGAGGTTAACAGGTTTTAAACACACCATCTATATGTTCTTTTGCAAGTACTGATTGATTAATCCAAACAAAAACCATATAAACTGTGTTTTCCACAGCCCTGCACTTTCATTAAAAGCCAGATCTTAACAGATCAATCAAATCTAAAGGCTTAGAACCTGAAGACCTGAAAGAAACAAAAACAGATCTCAATGAAGGCTGTCTATCACACACTATATAAATCAAACCCCAAGGCTCTGACCTGCAAGAAACCCACTCTGCAAAATAAAATATTGCACACAACATTTTGTTTTTTTGGATACATTAATAAATTATTAAATTATCATGTATGAACGAACATCAAAACATCTGAAAGAAAATAATACAAAAATGAGCCTCAGAGTAACTCTTTACTATTCCGCAGATGATCAGTCAATGTTAGTTGCCTTGGATAAACCAGAAGAGCATGCAGAGAAGAGAGGAGCAGGAGAGGAGAGCTCCAGGGAGAGTGGGGAGACAGAGCAGGAGTCTCAAAAACCCAACCAGATTGCTGAGGAAGAGGAGCGTGAAGAACACAAGAGTCCCAGCAATCACATTTCCATCTCCATAAACCCCGAGCAAAAGAGAGAGTCACAAGAGGAGGCAACAAAAAGTGAAGAGGATAAACAAGAGGAGAGGAAACACTCCAGCTTGGAAATGGAGAAGGAAAATGATCCAGCTCACCATAAAGATGGTAATGATGAAAGCGATGTGTGGGATGCCATATGTGCAATTTTCTGAGTTTATCTTTGAGTTGAAAGCCTTTTATTCATGTATGATATGATATAACAAGTAATATTCTGACTCTAGATGAGGTGTGAGGATGCATTATTAGCCCGAAGGGTCCAGCACCTAGGGACCTCTCGAAATCAGACATCTCTTGCTGAGAAGCTTGTGGCTCCATACTTGGAAACAAGCCACTGCAGATATAGAACTGATAGATGAATAGTGCTTGGAATGTGTGCCAGAAACTACTGCCATACAGACAAAAATGAAATATGTCCCGTGTCCCAGGCTCCTCCACAGCGCCAACAGAACACACAGAGAACACTAGATGTATTAGATTTCTAGATTTGTTATCACTCAGAAACATTCAGTTCGATTTTTTAATCCAGGTCTGATTTCATTCTAGTTGGATTCAGTCTTCTGATACATTTGGTTGTATTTCAGCTATAACTTCCACTTTAAAAAACTATATTATAATTAGGTATTATTAAGCTTAATTGTTATTAGGCATGAACATTGTAACATGAATGCCCTCAAAGTATCATAATCTATCCATGATCAGATGTGTGCAGCTTTAAGCCCAGCAGATAAACAAATTTAAAATTACAATTTAAAAGTGTGACTGTGAGTAACAGGGACGTCCAGAGAGAATTCATATAACAGGCACTTGCTTATTTCATAGAAGAGCTTGGGAATAGCAACAGGAGATCGTGTCTGAGACAAAACAAGGTTAAAACGGGATGGGAGGGAGAAATGGGAGTCAAGATTGATAGGGGAATTTAGCAATGCTCCATGAACAGGAACTTGGTGAAAAATGCCAGACATTTCAGGTGACTTTGCTTTAGTGTGTCTGTTAATAGAAACAAAAATTTGGGAATCTGTGTTGATGAGTACAGATAGAAGGACAGGACGGGGGCTTGTATTTCGGGATAAGAGGCTTTAAGCAGTGAGCTGTGAGTTGGCAAGATAGAGCATTTCATTTAGTGCTGGGTTTGCTGATGCTGCACTAAAGTGTGTGTAGAATAATGACAGAGAAGAGACTGAGAAAATAGAGAAGATAATATAATAATTATAACTTTGTTTCTGAAGGGGAAACGGATGATCATGAAGCAAATCCTGACGTAAAACAATCCATCATAGAGGACAGCGAGGAGCACAAGGGAGCAGACACAGAGAGAACACATTCAAAAGAAGAGTTGGAAGAAGAGGAGGATAAGAAAAGAGTGGTCGGAGTAAAGCGTTGGAGTCGTGTGAGCAAACTGGCCCACAAGAGAGTTGAGACGAGCCCAAAACTGGATGAGCACTGGGAAGCAACACACCACTCTAAAGAGAAAGAAGATCAAGAAGGAGAGCTGTGGAGGAGCCCGGAGGAGCAGGAGCTGCAGCTCATGGCACAAACTCCACCACAGGACAAACGAGATGAAGAGGGCAGTGGCAGCAGAAAGACAGGGGTAGGACACCAACATATTTAAAAGGAAAATGGATATAATACAAAAAGATTAAAACTACTGTTTAAAGCTACTGCAGTAAATGAATGGATGAATTAATGGAGTCTAAAAGGAATAGAAATTTTTAAGAATAGAATTGGAATAGAGAATGCTAGGGTTAGAGGGTCAAATAGAGCAGTTAATCCTAAATTATAAAATTATATATGCAAAGATAAATACTGTCTTTGTGAGCTAAACTGACCCCGAAACTTTGAATGGTAGTGTACATGTAAATCTACTGTACTGTACTAATAGCCTGATTTTCTCTCTTCTGTTATCAGGATGCTGAGATCGAAAGTCTGGCTGCTATTGAGTCTGAACTGGAGAGTGTGGCTCAGAAACTCCATGATCTGAGACGAGGCTGAGCTGATCCAGCTCGTCTTCTCTTTCCACTTTGCCCTTCATCTCTCCTTCAGTAGAAAGGCATGTTAACTGGAGATGAGGCTCTCACCTTCTTGCTCAGTCCACAGCAGCACAAGCTCTTATCTCAGCGCTGCAGATTCTCTGCTTATTCCCTTCATGTGTAAAATGAAACCTCAAAGCAACTTCTTTGGTGTCGGACATTCAGAAGTCCCTTCACTTTTTTCTCCCAGCTCCTCCGCTCTGCTTTATTGTGCTTGCTTCCTGGAGAAATTTGGGCTTTGAGTACATTTAATGTCAAATATTTGCTACCCGACATTTTAATATGCGTAAGGATACATATCTGAAAGATTGTACCTGATATTATGGAGTCTTATGATCCATAGGCAATAATGTTTTTATTAGATATGGTGATGACTGTAATTAAAGGCTTTTTAGGTTTCAAGAAAACAAATAAAGATCAAAAAGAAGTGTTTCAAACTGATTTCACAAAGTGTGATACTGAAGCTAAAAGCACCCCGAAACTGATGTCAGTATGCAGACAAACAATACGGAGAGAAGTTTAAGTTTGATTTTATTGTCTTTTTTATTTTTTTCCTTTTTCTGTCTCAAAAGAAAAAAACGAACATATTTAAAAACTATACATCATGTACAAGTACAACGTGATGGGGATAAAATAGCAAACTTAATACATTTGTCAATCATATTTCATGGAAAGTTCCCCCCAAAATGCAATTCCATCATCATTTACTCACCCTCATGTCATTCCAGTTTTTCTGTGAAGGTAAAAAAGATAAATGCGCCTTTTTGTCAACACAATGAAAGTGCTCAAGCAAGGTTCACTGTTGTTTTAACCCCAGTGACTTTCATTGTGTCAACAAAATCCGTTGGAACAATTTTCAAAATATCTTCTTTTGTGTTCTTACCAAGAAAGAAAGTCATGATGTCGAAATAAAATTTTGGGTTAACCTTTTTTTTTTTTGGTGAAGTTGATTCATTTTCTATTTGCAATCAATGCATAACCCCTATACGATCTCATAGCACCTGCCTGTGTCTGAAGTTTTTATGGGCTCTTCCCATATTAAATGATTCAATCTTAAAAAATCTCTATACTCTTAAACCTTAAAAAAAACAAGCAGAGCTGCTGTTGCCATCTTTTAAAAAATGAATTGCTTCAGACAGCACTAAAAGTCTTCAAGCTCTCTCTTATTTGCCCAGAATTTATGATACATGCAAGAAGAGAAGCCTTAGTGCCAGCTGGACACTAATTTAAGTAGTGCAATGTCTTACACCCAAATCATGACACTAATTTTCCTTTCAAGTACTTCATTAATATATTAATATCAATAAAATTTGTAGTTTCTCCACAAAGCCCTTTTTCTGCAAATCAAGTTCAGTGCAACATTCATAAAAAAAATCTATCCATATACATCTCTGGCCATTCCGAACATGAAATTAAATAAAAAAGAGAAGACACATTTAGTCATTTCCTACACAATTCACATTTGGCACCTACCCTTTAATAAGGGTTCATTTGGTTTGTGAACAGTAAAGAAATATTTTATTGCGTTGGCTCACTGTGTCACTGCAAGGATGTTTCCGCTGCTAAACTCGACAGGCCATGCTGGTGAAAGTTTGGAGCCATGCAAGCCCCGCCGCAACTCAGTCCCTGATGGGGACCCTTCTTTATCCCCTCGCTGTCCATTAACCAACTGCTTTCATTTCCCAGCATGGCACAGTGCATCCCGCTGGCCACAGACGGGCTCTGAGCTATCCCGTTCAATCTCAGATGGCCACACGGCGCTCCATTAGATGCCTGACCTTGCAGGACGCTGGTGATGTGACTCAACAGGTCATCGAAAAACTTGGGGACTCCCTCGTAACCTGGGCAAAAAAAACTTGGGTTTTAGATAACGGTATTTAATAGGTTTCATGTGACAGTTCTGAAAGGATTGTAAGTGCTCTGAGAGGCAGATTAATAAAAGGCAGATATCATCTGTTGTCTTACTCCTGTGGTATCATGGGACTCGTTGGATGTACCACTGAGAGATTTGAAAGTGCTGTTCCCTGCTAGATGCACGAGATCACCATGGCAACAAGCGGAGAGAAGGCCAGGTGGCTTTTAAACCTAGTGTAAGCTGACAAACACAGCTGTGCCTGCAGATACTACTAAAGACTTTATATCAAGTGCTTCAGATGTACTTTTACTTCCAAAATAAAATCAAGTTTTTGAAGAGTAAGATTTTTTTGATTGTTTTTAAAGAAGTCTCTTCTGCTTACCACGTTTGCATTTATTAAAACCAAAGTATAGGAAAAAAAGTTAAATAACTGTTTGAATATATATATATATATATATATATAGGGATGTATTTTTATTTGTTTTAAATTTCAGAATAAACAAAAACAGTGTTATTAAATATTTTATGAAAAATGTCATCATCATTAAGTCATTTGCTGCTCAAAAAAACACATTTTTATTATTATTGTGTTGTTGAGTATACAGTATAATTTTATTTCTAATTTCTTCTTTCTTTTAAATCGAAATATTTTGTAACATTATAAATTACTTTTGAAAATTCATTCTTGCTAAATTTAAGTAAAATATATTATATAAATCAGCATATTAGAATGATTTCTGAAGGATATACAGTATATACACACACACACAAATAATGGCAAAATATTTTCATGTTTAGGAGAGAAGAATGAGAAGCTAATTTCATCCAAAATCTTCAAAGTAAAATTCCTTATTAAAGAAATATTAAACACCTTATTAAGACATATGACCTATTTTAGAATTGCAAAGCACTAAAGGTCCTCTTTATTGTTCCGCACTGACACCATGTGGTCTGTTTGCATTACTGCATATCTGATTGTGAAAGTGGGAATAGAGGTCAGTGCATAAAGATAAAATATATATTACCAGTCGTTGGTCTGTGAGGACCTGCACGTACCTGGGAAAGCGTTGATGTCGATGACGGCGTGCTGGCCGGTCTGGTTGTTGATAATGATGTCAATCCCGAACAGAGAAATGCCAAGGGCCTGTCGTAACCTTCTGCAAATTTTCTGAATTACATCATTGTTGGGTTCCCCGTATTGGCCCTCCATGTCGTCCCTCTAAAGGAAACCAGAAAAGGCTATTATTCATTGTTTTATGTATTATTCAGAAGTGTTTTTTTTAAATGAGACGTTTTAGTTACACACAATCATTTCATACAACAACAAAGGTTATTTTTTTTTTTATTAAAAATAAAATAAATGTCTAAAATGAATGGATTTAGTTGATTGTTTACAGGTATTTAAAATGTTTACAGAATAGTTCAGTTCAAGAAAAGTGTATTTTCTTGACTTTGTTTGAGTGAAACATGTGAGGCATGCTGGCTTACGCAGGTCAGGTCAGAAGAGGACTCTGGTTTGGACACATGATGACTGTTGAAAGATATTGCTCTTCTGTCTAGAAGATAAACAACACAACAGATGTCTAAGAAACATTTATACTACTTTTCCAAAAGTTGGGGATAGCACAATTTTTAAAGAAATGAATACTATTATTATTATCACATTTATCAAATATTAAGTAGCACAACTACTTTGAACATTGATATTAGTAAATGTTTCTTGAGCACCATATCAGTATATTAAAATGATTTCTGATGGATCATGTGACACTGAAGACTGGAGTAATGGCTAATGAAAGTTCAGCTTTGCCATCACAGAAATAAATTACACATTAAAATATAATAAAACAGAAAACAGCTATTTTAAATTACAACAACATTTAAGAATATTAGTGTTTTTACTGTATTTTTAAATAGAATATTTCAACCCAAATAAAAAAAACTAACTGCTGAACAGTGTTGGATACATACAGTGTTGTGTACATATTATGTAAATATTTTACTTATTTTTGTATATTTCAGCTACATTTATTCAGCAAAGAAAAATCCCCAAATCCTGTCACATTGTAAAGTTTATGCAGCAAAAACGTCAAGATCTTGGCATCACTGAATTTGATTGGCCATCGGGGGGCATAATTCACCAAACTGCATTGGCATCTGAGACTAACATCTTTGAGTTGCTTATTCAATAAATACCATGTCAAAGGCAAAATAAACCACTTCTCTGTAAGAGAAGCAAAGGGTCTAAACATCATCAACATATGTTGACAGAATGGTCTAGACAGGCTGAGAGCCCTCTCCATCACACAGAGTGTCATTAACGTCAATCTCACTTTGATTCTGATAAAGCTTTCAAACATAAGGCAACCTTATAAAAAGTTCCAGACTAAGTGGGTTTGTTAGGATATGCTTGTGTAGATGGTTAAAACTAGTCGAAAGAGACCGGATGTCTAAATGTCTGGACCTGGCACCCTATAAATGTTTTTATTGGCTTTAATGCCTCCTTGTGAACCTGTGTCCCATTTGCCTTTATTTCTACGTGTGTAACACCTAGTAACATATATAACTATTTACCATAATTGAAAGATTTGTTAAAAAGTCTCCTACGCTCACCAAGGCTGCATTTATTTGATACAATGAAAGCTGAAGTATATTGAAATAATGTATTTAAAAATGTTACATATTCCTGTGACAATAAAACACATTTTTAACATCACCACCTCAGTCTTAGCGTCACACGATCCTTTCGAAATCATTCTAATAAGCTGCTCAGGAAGCATTTATTATTATTACCAGTATTGAAAACAGTTGACATGTAAACCTTTTTAGCATTCTAAATGTTTTTACTGTCACTTTTAACCAATTGAATGCATCCCTGCTGAATAAAAGTATTATTTCTTAAAAATAAATAAGTCAATCATACCGACTCCAAACTTTTGAACAGTAGTGTATACAGCACTAATGAAAATGGAATGAAAAGCTTTTTGATTCTTCGAGTTTGATTTGTGACAAAATATTTCTAAACAAACTGCATTTATTAAATCTCAAGGACTCAACTGACCTGTAGGCCCAGATGGGAAATTTCTAATGGAGGGCCGCTGAACAACATTGTAGGCCTCTCCCACAACAAACACCTTATACAGCACTGCATTATGGTTGATGAAGCTCTGGATGACACACGGGGGCTTGATGTCCTGCAAATCTTCCTCGCTGAAGATGATGGCCATCTATCGAGCGGGAATCAAATCAACATCTTAACGCATTCCCGAGCAGGTAGGTTATAAATAACCATGCTAAAATACATTCTTGGCGTTATCTTAAAATGCAAAGGAGCGAACTAGAAAGGTCAAATATAATGTATGTACTGTACTCTCACGACACTAATCCATCTATGTTCCTTGTTTTTCCGTTAGCTAAGTAAACCCATGTGCTCACAGTCATAAAACACATGACCATCAACCTGTTTGCACAAACACAGTCGTTCAGCAGTCAGTGGTGACACATTAATCTAGTACGCCCCTCATTGTCAACATTGTAAAACAGAGTTACTAGTGTCTTCAAGCAGTATTCTGAAGGAATGTGAGTGAATGGAGACTTTGCCTGTACGTTAGTCACTGAGAATCAAAGATATAGTCACCATAGCAACGGAGGCTGCACCCCTGTTAATCATCCACGAGGACAGCAAGGTTACGTGTAATTCTGAGCGATGAGAGATTCAGCTTTAGTCTCTCTTTATTGGGGCATATGTGTCAAAATACTTTACAACTAATGTAGTTTTTATTAGATTTTTTTTTTGTATCACATTTAAGGCAATTTAATATAAATCACCTTCATATGGCAGATGTGGCCACAGTGTGGCTGAAATAGCCCAGAAATTAATGCTTTACTACTAATAATGATAATAACTGGACCTCTCAGTTCTCTAGCTTTACAAAAATAGAAATCCTGCATGAAAAATTGTGACTGGAGTCCAGAATTAATCATTTTAATGAAACACCACTCAGTGTTAGAAATGATTAACTAACATCATGTAGCACTTCTTATGTAATGGAGCTGAAGAGCACTGTGCTCTACTGTACTTATCTACTGCTTATTATGTAAGATATGAAAAATAGCGCAGGTTACGGTAGAGTAAAGTCTCTTACCTCATGGGAGTTGATGCCATGGGCTACCTGGGTTTTGCAGACTGCAATCAAACAAAAATAGTGTAAAAATGTAGCACGCATGAGGAAATATGTAATAAGAATTGAAATGCTGCTGATTTGAAAAGACTTACTGAAGGGAAAGGTGATTCCATGTTTCTGAAGCTGCTCCAGAGTCTCAGTGCCGCATTCACTCTTGAGGACAACGAATGGAGGCGAGCAGATTCTGTCATCTGCAGAAAACACACAAACACTCATGAGCACATACTACGGTTTTGTCTTGATCAGTTACATTAAAAATGCACTATTGACTTGAATATGTTTCTTTTGTGTTGAGAATGTTTTTAATTTCTGGTTAAAAATGTAGTTTGATAATGTTACTGTACTAATATCAATGACAAATGAAAAGAGTGAAATTCTTTAAAAAAAAAACTACATTTTTATTACATTTGTATTTGTTTAAATATTAACAAACCCCACTGTATCATATTTGAAAAAGCGCTTTACATCAGATAATTTGACAACTTATTGTTTAGGTTATAAAATGTCTCATTGAGTGATCTTCTAAAAACTTGTCTAAAATATTTAGAAATTAATTGATTCGTGATATTGGAATAAATAAATTATTTAAATATATATTATATTATTTTTATGAAAAAGATGAATAGGATAGAGATAGTTTGCAATGTTTTTAAATATTAAACAATTAAGATTTAATCATCTAAACTATATGTCAATGTCTGGATCTGATCATGATCCGATTCAAAATTGTACTTGTAAAGGTCTGGGAGAAATAAAATACGGTGTAACTGATTCTTAATTCCGTTGTACTTACTGTCTTTTTCTCCCTAACTAACAATTCTTTCTTTTTGCTACACACACACACGAAAATGTAACCAGACAGAAACATCTTGACAAGATTAACCAGCACACCCTAAGCATAACTCTTGGTAGACACCAAGTTTGGATGGGGGTCTTAATGATGTGCAGCCTGCACACATTTTAAGTGATGACTAAACTTTATACAGAATAATATTACTAGTGGATCCATGGAAACACGTAAAACTAAACCGCTGAGGTATCTGTGAATTTTCAGCTCGCTTTTGATCTGCAAACATCAATTAAATCTTATAAACAGCTTCTATTCCATGAGTGAAAGTGCAGGCTATTTATAGCCGCTCAAAAACAACCTTTTTCTATGCTGGGCAGCTCAAAGCAGCTCAGCGTATTAAAGCATCACATGTTACATTAGACAAGGAACATGAATCCATTTGATCAAACAAGCAATAACCTTTT
Source organism: Enteromius afrohamiltoni (assembly GCA_034779775.1). Taxonomy (NCBI): domain Eukaryota; kingdom Metazoa; phylum Chordata; class Actinopteri; order Cypriniformes; family Cyprinidae; genus Enteromius; species Enteromius afrohamiltoni. The sequence continues at coordinate 21,410,123 of JAUYWG010000057.1, forward strand.
AAGCAGCTACAAATGCTGAATACGGCAATGTGATGTGTGACAGCGATTCCTGAGATAAACTAAAGTGTGCAATTATAATTTATTATGAAACCACAGAATGAGCAATCAATTTACACAACCAAGTCAAATGACTTCATAGCCAAAATAGCATTGAACTTTACTGGAAATACCATGAGTAAGAACATATATGTAAGTCACATAATGCAGTACTTGCTTTACATTCAAACACATGGCTCAGGACAGCTTGTTGTCATCAATTCACATGGACACGGTGGTCGATTAGCTCATGGAAAAATGTGACTCATTTAACAAAATCAGTCATTGATGGCACTTGCTGATAGAGCCAAACATGCATGTATTGGGCAAGTAAGTTATTTTAAAAATGATCTTGTGTAATACAGAGGGTATATGAGCTGTGTTATCTTTCTTTTCCCAGAATCCACTGCAGTGTTGTTTCATAAGCTAACAGCCATAGAGGCAGTTGCCTGGTGAACAGGCTCGAGAAAATAGTCACTCCCTTTGTATCCTAAACAGAGTCGTCTCTTTCTTAGAGACTGGGGGAAGCACCAAGGCAGATGGTTAACTTCACACTAACCCTCAGCTGACACTTCTGTACCCACACGTCCCTCTGGACAACACTGACGCTCAGATATGGTTTTGATTGGACAACACTGGTTTCTCTGATCTGAACGCAAGAGGTTTCTCTGTGTACAATTTTGGAAAGCATGCTCATTTTCGCATTTAAAGATCAATTATTATATGAACTACATGTTCAGTGGGGTCCAAAAAGCCACACTGTCATACTGACCGCACATGATGCTCTTTGGATCAGTCTCAAAAACCTCATCAGGTTGTACTCAGACTCGTAGAGTCGCTTGAGTGCGTCTGTCATTAAAGCAAAAGGGGGACAAACCAAATAGTTCAAATACATTTAATTTAAGTAACTGCTTGACTCAGGTTTGTATCCCGACATAAAAAATGGTAATAAAACGGTAGCTAAACGTCGTTCCAAATGCATAAGATCTTCATTAATCTTTGGGGCACAAATTAAGATTTTTTTTGCATAGCTTTCTGACTCTATGCAGAAACAACAAAAACCCAACTGACATGCCCAAGGCCCAAATGGTAGTAAGGGCATGTTAAAATAGCCCATGTGAAATCAGTGGTTTAACCATAGTGTTATAAAGCTATAGCACCACACAAGCATGTGATGTCAGCATTTGTTGTGCTACTGTCCTTAACATGCATCAAAGACTGACACGGAAGAGAAGATATTTTTGAATGAAGTCATTGTTTTTATTTTCTTAGCTTCATAGCTTCATAAAAATAAAGTTGAACCACTGATGTCACATGGACTATTTAAAAAAATGTTCTTACTATCTTTCTGGGCCAGTTGCATTACTGTCTGTGAAGGATCACAAAGCTCTCAGATTTCATCAAAAATATCTTACATTTTGCTCCAAAGAAGAACAAAGGTCTTGTGATATGAGGGTGAGTGATCAATTAATTACTTTTTTGTTATATACTATTATGTAATATATTATATATATTTTTGTCTATATTTTTTGTCTTATTTTAAAAGTAATCATATTTCACAGTATTGTTCTTGCTGAACAGTAGTGTATGTGTAGATACTTATGTGTGGAAATGTTTAGGCTGAATATTTCAAATAAGAGTGCAGATTTAGAATTCCTTAGGCACTACACTATTCACCCAGCTGGTGATTCTGCTGGCTTGTAGTGATCCTGCGGGCCTCCTGTTATTTCTGTGGCCAGTGAATGCAGCAAGCGCAAGCAGAGCAAAGAATGAACGACTCAGCAGCTTTAGGACATAAGCCCTCCATAAGCCTCACACTTCCCCTGTGGAAAGGCAAAACCCGCCCTCCTCGTGTTAGGTCGCCCCTGAAGAACAAAGGAGGTTCTAAAGGCCTGGTTTGCAGAACCATTTACATCATTCAGAATTAGAGGAAATGCTGTAAATGGTCTGGTCTACATTACAGCTTAGCGTTTCTAATACAACCGACACAAAAAAAGCAACCAACCGATATCAGTCTCTTCATGCGCCATTTAGAGGTGAGCTGATCTGAAATATATAGCTGGGCTGCCCGTTATTAATAATTGTGTTTAACACGGTTGTGTTTTGTGGGATTACATCACACTCATGTATAACTGTGGATAAGTGCTGTAGACAGACCTTGCATGCATTCTTCAAGTTTATGGATTAGCTTGTATGACTTGCAGCGGTCCAGCAAAGTACGAATGGCTGGAAGAGGGTCGAGAATCAGTGTTTCAGGATGAGCATCTATGTAGTCCTGGAAAGAGGTTCAAACATACAATTCTTGAGGTCTTGCTTTGTATACGCAGGGGAAAAAATGTATGGACACTTGATTTACTTGATTTGATTGACACTTGATCAGCTGATTTACCTGAACACCCTGAACAAGCAGCAGAGACTCTGTGACATTTTGGTCAGCATCAACAATGTGGTCAGTCAGCTTGTGGATGATGACATCAAATGGACCCTGCGTCTCAATCGGCTGGCTCAGGTCCAGCTAGACCGGAAGAACAAGATAAAAAGCTCAGTAAACATCCATTAGACATTTGTTAACAATACCCCTCGGGGAGAATTCTTGTGTCAATATAAGAATAGGCAGAGGATGTCTTTTTCTCAAAAATACACCTGTGTGTGTTTTTTGGCAGAGCTTAATTATTATAATTAGCAAATGAAAAGCAGTAGGTTGACTAATAAACAGCATGCCTACATTTTGAAATTCCAGTTATGCCACAAGTCCTGTTTGCTTATGGGGGACATTTAAAAAACAGATGTTTCTGATGTAATGTTGATTGTGAGGTGTGATCTGTGCCGTCACGTACACCGTGTACTGCTCAACTCTGGTGCTCTAAAGCTCAGATCTGAAGCAAATAGAGATAAAAATGCAATGACTAATTAAACTATTTACCATTAATATAACGGAGAAGCAATCAACTTTTTTTGTGTGTGACAGAACAATGTGTTCTGAAGGTTTTACATTGCCGTCTTAAATGGAAAATGTCTTCTTGGGCTACGCAGAACATACGGTCCCTTTGGATTTAACCTTTGGCAATGAGAGCATATTTCTCTTGGATCAGACCACAAAGGTTCTTGGCAAACGTCAGAGGCATTTTAACATGGCCTAGGCACTTAATAGAGGACAGGGGCATCGCTAAGTGCACTTTTATTTCAGATGCTTAGACCAAGTACAAAGTCTGTCTTTTAAAAGCAGCACCAAATTAAGTACTGGGACTGCGTGGCCCACCAGAGGTAATCCTAAGGGTCCTAATATTTTACTCCGTAAATGGCTTCTTTTAAGATTACGTTTGGAAATACTCTCATAGCCAGCAGAGACGGGTGATGAAGACGATGACACACAGACTCCACCTCATGACACATCAGAGAAAAGACCCCTACACTTCCTATTTGTAGAGGATATTTAGCTGATGCATATATCATCTGATATAAAGCATGAGACAGCCATGCTTTACATCACATTACTGTTGTTGTAGCATTTAAATTAGTCATTTAAAGTACAATCGGCCAAAGAGCTTTATTGCTTCCTGGATCTAATGATCGAATTTTTTTGCTTTACTAGATTATTGTTTTTTCATAAGACTTATGAAAAACAGAACTAAATTTCTATCTCGTTGTTGCTTCTTTTGAACAGTGAAGGATATTACGCATCATCACATCAAATGCAAACCTAGAGTGTGATGGCAAACAAAAGTCCTTCATTAAATTCAAATAGAAAACAGTTACTTTTAACACAGTGTGTTTACTGTCATTTTGATCAAATGAGCACAAGAGACTTCTAAAAAATACTTTTTCATTAAAACAACTTACTGATCCTTATAAGTTAATAAGGATACGCGTTCCCTTCAATGACCCTTGGATTATCATATTTTGGAAGTTAGTGTTGGTAAGTTATTGAGAAAGTGTAATTATCTTATCTTAGTTTTTACACTATATGTAAATGTACTATGAACCTATAAAATATTTTAATAAGTAAAGTAGTACAGGCTCAGAAGAGAAACTAGAGTATGATGACCAATAATTTTTTTTAATAGTATGTACCCACAAAAGATAAATATTCCAAGACTTCATTTTCAAAACCCCCCAAAAAGTGATAAGATTAAGCCTTTAGTAACTTAATAATTAAATAATCTCATTATCTTAAACAAATTAATGACACCCCCCCTGTCTGAAGTGATCAGTCCATGGACTGATTGCTAGATAGTTAAGTACTTTAGAGACCATATAAAATCTATGACTGGGTGCAGCTGGGTAGCCTATTGCTTGAGGTGTAAACAGGTCAAAGTCCATTCTTTACTCTCTTCTGTAAGTTCGGTTTCCACACCCTACATGCCGTGGATAACAAAGAGTTGTACATCTTGTTGGTGGAGAAAGGCCCTCAGTGTTTCATTCATCCAGACAGCTACACTGATAAATGTCTAATCCACAATAAAGGCCCAGAATGAGGGACCAAGGACCTTGCTTTAGTCTACCAGCCTTCACATGAATGTCCCAAAACAAAACAAGGTGACTCTGTTCTGCCATCACTCACGTACTTTCCATGGCAAAACATTAAAGAACAATATTTGTCCATAAACATATACACTAAGCGATTTATTTATTTTTAAAGACAGATCTGCTTTGATTTCTGTGGCTAACAAGCAAATCAACACCTCGTTTCCACTGCAAGCTGCTTAGTTTGTTATAGGCAGCACTTTACGTATCTCAGGGCCACTTCGGTTCCTCTTTAACTTAACACAGTCTAAACATGCTTGACAAGGGCATGTCCTGCTGGAATGCGCAAATACTGTCTTTATGTTCACTGAAAACATTACCACAAAAACTCTCATTTTCTCCAAAACAAAGCATTTCTACAAAGTCATTGATACAAACTACTAATGTTTTGTAATTCATAATATAATATTTTTAATTACAATTCTTACTTTGAAATAAATAATAACAACAACAATAATAATAATATAGTGCCATCAAACCAATAATTGCGATTAATCACATCCAACATTAGTTTTTGTATGTGCACAGTGTATATTTATTATGTATGTAAAAATAAACACACACACGGTATATATTTCAGGATTTTTTTATACATTATATATTCATATTCCTATATTGTTTATTATGTATAAATAGATTTAATATATAAATATAACATATTTTTCTTTAATGTATACCTGTATGTGTTTGTAGTTATATTTACACAACAAATATAAACAATATACAGACATATGTAAACAAATACTTATTTTGAATGTGATTAATAAAATAATACTAAATCATAGACTGTATATATTAAAAATGCCACACTTAAGTCGCGACTTATCAGTGCCAAGGTGAAACAAAGCGAAGGTGTCACAAGTGCAACAGAATCATTCAATAACTTGCCATCCTTGAGCAAACACGGCATGATGGTGATGGCTTAACTTGAAAAAAAGTTTAAAAAAAACTTCTCTACAAAATCATTCTCTTTATTTGATCAAGCCAAGGATGCTAGATTAAACAGGGACAAATGGAAGTCTTAAATACCTCTGTGTACAATGCTGTCCCACTGCACTAATGTCCTCAGCACAACCTTACAGAATTACTTGATTAGACAATGATAGAATAAATGCGGCTTGTATCAGCCTGATAAGAAAAAGACTAATCAGAGCAATTTTTATGCAATTTTGTAGAAGCAAACTTATGTTTTGTTATGTTAGGCTATATAAGGCCTTGGCTGATAACGGTTTTGAAGCAAAAAAAGTCTATAAATTGTTATAACTGGCATTGGTTCAATGGCAAAGTAAAAAAGCCACAGAACATTTCATGCAATAACAGTATGAACATTAATAAAACGGCCTTACAGTACGCAACACCAGCTTCACTAAACAACACATTTATTATTATGCAATACAGACCTATAATCATAATGTGATTAACTGTGCAGTAATGCAGTAATAGTACGTAACCCGGATGGCGATATTTTGAATTAAAGTGTCCCGAGGCGTAATAGCTGCATTACCATTTAATGAAAGGCGTGTTTGTAATGTTTCAAGCAGATGTTGACAAGTATATTGCGATGTTATTGTGGAAGCAGCCTCACATTAATGAGCACTGAAAAGCCGTAAGAAAGAAAGGAAAACGCCATAATGTTATCTTACCTGGATCATCTCTATGCCTTGTTTCCTGGAAAACAAAAAAGTGGAAACATAAACTATGAATATTTTATATTGATTCAATGTGACATGCAGCTAAAGTACTCTTTACACATTGGCTTGAACTTAGAATAATGAGAACTTCACAAGACAAATTATTAGGAAGACAGAAATTAAAATAGGACTGAGAGAACAGATGTGTGGAAAATTCTCCATATTCTCTCTCACAATCACAGGAAAAAAAAACACATGCTTGAAATGAAGTATCATCCCTTTCCATTCCCAGACACATTTATGCGAACACAAACGCTTTTTAAAAGATAACGCAGATCCGTGTGTCTGAATAGTTCTTTTGTTATAAGAATGTCTGTATTTTTGCAACTGTAAGTCATTACCTCAAGATACCAACAAGCTCACATCTTTTTCAAAATTTGACAATCCTGTTGTGATTTAATTGAACGTAGCACTGTTCGTCAGATTATCAGTACTGCTGAGTCAGTATTTTGTTTCTAAAGCCTCAGAACTAGGTGAAAATATCCAAGCCTTTCATCAAATGCCCCAAGACAAATATGCCAGGCAGCCAGAATAACAAATCACTGAGCATTTTAAAAAAGCTTAGGTAAAATCTCTTTGAAAACCGGTTATCTTTAGGCTGTAACATGCTTGTGAAAGACAGATCATGTTACATTAACTCAGAAATGTCATGTAGCCCACGCACTTTACGTCACCCGCACAGATACGTATCTAAGGCATGTTCAGTGCCTCCCTCCGCAAATACAGCATTTATAGCTTTATAGCCATATTGATGACAATGCAATGTAAACTTAAAAAATGCAAGTAATACAATTTGGCTTTATATCAGTTAAGTAACAGGCACAGTCTTGCTGCAGACTCTGAGGAATGCACTAATGTCTAAAAAGATATGCGAGCAATGTTACTCCAAATTCAGTAAAATCGAAGACTGCCTGCCTGTCTGGTGCTTATCCAGGTAACCGGTGAACTTTGTCCAGGCCTTTATGGTGTAAATTTCCACAGATTGTTTTATGGCTAATCTAATTATGAGAATCCCAGGACAGTGTTACAAGTTACAGAGTTTTATAAGCTATCAAGGACAGTTCAGAAGGGACTCCCTCGAATAGCAAATGCTGACTACGCTGATTTTGGTTTTATGATTGATGCTGGATGGATGCAAGAGTGTATTGCATAAGAGTAGTGGTTTGTGGGGGGTGGGGGCAGGAAGAGAGTAGTTTCACATTTTTCAGGCAAGATTGTTCAGAAAATACAAACTGCAGAGATGATGGTGAGAAATAGTGAAGAAATACCTTTTTATTACATTTACTGGAGGCAATAAAGTGAGTGAAACAGTGTCGACAAGAGGACATGAGTAGGTGTGATGAAACATGTTTCCTATATTTTATAACACTAATTAACACTAATCCCCACTTGTTTTAAACCACTACAACACATTAGTTCTATTACACATTCATGATTTGACACATCCTCAAATTTGCACCCCTCAAAAAATAAATCTCTCTTTTTCCGAATATTAAAAGGTAGCTTTCACATGTATTCCTTAAAATGAACATTTTTAAATGAGTAGTTAACAATCCAAACAGTAACTCTTTTTTTATTGCCAGCAAATTTATTTCTTAAATTGTTTAATAGTTTACAAATAGTTTATTATTAGTTTACAGAACTGTTATTAGACACTAGGCTACTTGTTTCTTTGCTACTAGTCAGTAACTATACAGTAATGATTCCACCATTGTACTTTTTTCTGTTTGTGGAGAAGATCTGAAGAGAACTAAATAGAAGCAATGTAATAAACATTAGTATGTTCTATAACATTTAGAATTGTTACTAGTTACATATGCTCTTAGTAAAACTTTTTTAAATTAACTTAATTAATTTTTTAAAATTAAACTAAATTTTTGCATTTAGTTATTTCAAGTAAAAACACATATAGCACTCAACTATGTAATCTAGCACTAGTAGGGTAGCAGCAACACATGGAGAATAGTTTGAAGTGAATCATCTAAAAATAAATTATAATGATAATTATTATTATTATTATTATTATAAAAAGTCTGCTTATACTAATCCCTAATAGACGCAGTGTCACGCACCTGCACATTTCCACGAAGGTCTGGAAACTGAGTTTTTTAATCTTCTTTTCGCTGAGCCAGTATCCAACTCTCTTTCCCTTCATGAACGTCTGCATCTCTGGAAAGAGAGAGAGCTATATGTCAGTCCAACTTCAAAATATCCTTATTAATTAAGATATCGACCAGCAATTCGGTGGGAGTAACCTTTTATAAGCTACATGCAAGAAGAATAGTTGGGTGGTTCATGTCAAAAAAATACACTGAATTGAATGAGTGCATGTTTGAACTCACCTGACAGTGTTGAATCAATGCGTTCCGATCAGTTACGAGTCTCTCTGCTTTACTTGTCGTAAAGTCCACGTTACAGCTTTAGACTCTCGTCAATAGTCCATCCAGGTTTGCTAGTGTCCTCCAAAATGCGTGTGCCTCTGTCTAAATAGTTGTTCAATTTTATGGCAACTTCGTCACATTATTTATATGACACCAACACATATCGACATAACAAACACACCATGACACATCACAGCGCGAAACCGGCGCGTGTGTCTCTTGCCTAACCTCAGTCTTATTTATCCAAGTGGTCTGTCCATTACAAGGCAAGGCTGTCGATTAACAGGGTAACGATGATTGGCCATTTGGATAGCAACGAAACTTATTTACCCAGGCACACCCTGTTTCAGAGGCGGGCTCAAGGCACTGGTAAAACTTGTGTGCTGTTTGAGAGGTGGCTGGATTCATTCATTCATCGGCGTTTCACAAGTTAATATCTGTCACAATAAGAATTAAGAGAGAAATAAAAAGGGGTGCAGTGGCTTGTTTGAGTCACGTAGAGAGTAAATCTGAGGTATTAAAAAATACTATAGTAATTTATAGTAAATAGAACCATTAGGTATTAGGATTATTTGTTGCACTGATTTACAACAACTATAGTAGCATAGGTTCATATAAACAAATCACTTTATCCAATATACCCAGTTTTGTACAACTAGGCTATAGGATTTATTGTATAATACAATATACGACACAGTATAAAGTATATATTTATAGCATTTTATACTTAATACTACCGTATGCTCTAGTATTCATTAACATTATACTGTAAATACTATAATATATACAGTATAATACACTTTACTGGTTTACTGGTAAGTATTTTTTCCTGTGGGATAATTGCAAGTACTTTTCGTTTAGGTTAGATATTTTAGTTAGGCTGTAGAAAATATACTGTCATTACTGATCAAGCATGGTCATAAAAAATACATAACATACCCACACATAAAAAATATAAGATAAGCATCTTATATAAGCATATAAGAAAGTTTATAAACCCCCCAGTTTTACAGTTTTTTACATACGCTACATTTCTCAATACTTAGGTCACTTTCACAAAAATCTAAAATCTTCACACAGTGAGCACAACAGATGTCTATGTGGGCCCAATTATCATTGTTTTGGCACAAAATGCAATCAATGACTACATCTCTCAAATTTCATGAATTATTTTCTCACTCAGACACAACAACTGCCAAAAATCTTTGTCCGTACAGGATGTTTTGCACATGCTTACATATTGTTTTTACAACTGTAAAACGTATGTTCAACACAATAACATAAAGCCAAACTGCAATTCAACAGCAATATTTTATTTCTGTTGAATTTTTATAGATTAGCATTACTATTGTATCTGTATCAGTGGATGATGTGTATACAAATTCTTGTATTTTGGAATTACTTAGTGCAAAAAATAAATAAATAAATAAATAAACAACATAAAATATTGACGAATTCTGCATCATGTCTGATTCATTCCAGTAACATATATTGCAGTTATAAACAATATTTATAGCAATTATATACAGAGATGTGTCCTTGTTTTACACACACACACACACACACACACAAAAACCCGTGTAATGCTACATGGTGTTTTTTTAGATCATCATTTTGTGGTTGACAAAGTGCATTTTTAGTCAACAGCTTTAAGAAATTTCCAGATATTGAGGTTTCTTGTGTTTGAAGGACTTCCTCCTTGTATATTCAATATTTCAAGCTAGAGTTTTGTAATTTAGCAATGTGTTTCGTACGACGTCAAGGAAGTTAATGGTTTGGAAAATGTTGTCAACCTTTGCTAGTGTTCTGGAGGAATGAGTTTATTTGAGACCTGAGTAAAGTGTTTTGGTAGTTGTAGTGCATTTTGAATGTGAAATGAACTGCTTTGCCAAGCTGAAAGTCAGTTAGGAGAATTGTGTGAAGAGTTTTGCGAAAATGACCTAAGTATTGAGAAATGTGTCCTGGCGTCTGTAAAAGACCTGCATGTGACTCAGCAATGCTCCGGGGGGCGCTAGAGTACTTCGCGAGGTCGAATAAAGTCGGCGAAGATTCACGGGAAAACGTCCCGGATGTTTCAGTTCCAGGAAGTGAGTCCTATGACAACAGTCCTGTGACAGCGTTGTGTGTTTTGACTTGAGAAACATATTGCTCTGAAAACCGCGCAAAATGGATTGATCGTGTGATCACAGTAAGTGCCCTCATGTGTACTCATGCGTTAGCGGATATAATGCTATATTAATGACACAACAGCACTAGTCAACAGCTTTTTAGTATTTCCATATATTGAGGTTTCTTGTGTTTGAAGGACTTCCTCCTTGTATATTCAATATTTCAAGCTAGAGTTTTGTAATTTAGGAATGTGTTTCGTACAACGTCAAGGAAGTTAATGGTTTGGAAAATGTGACATTTATAGCCTTATTTTTTAATGGATATAATATTAACCAGTATATTTACTAGCTATCAGTGATGATTGAGTTGATTTGCTTTTTTTGATCCCATTGATCACAGGATTTCCCAACCATGTGTTTGGTTTCTTGTCATTGTTTGCATGTGCTGTTTCTATTTCTCCAGAGAAGAGCATGGAGAATGATGAATTTCCGCCAGCGGATGGGGTGGATAGGTGTCGGACTGTACTTGTTGGCCAGTGTTGCCGCAGTGTATTATATATTTGAGATCAGCCAAACATACAACCGACTTGCACTGGCACAAGTAGAAAAGGCGGCTGGAGCGCAGACAAAATGGTCAGGAGATGCTTCTTCCTCTTCCCCATCTTCAACCTCATGGATCGTGACTCTGAAAACGAGACTTCTCCTCCTGCCCTTCTGGGTGTGGGCCACCATTTTCCTCATTCCCTACCTCCAGGTGTTTCTCTTTCTTTACTCCTGCACAAGGGCGGACCCCAAGACTGTAGGATACTGTATTCTGCCCATCTGCCTTGCTGTTCTCTGCAACCGTCACCAAACCTTCGCCAAGGCCTCCAATCAGATCAGCAGACTGCAGCTGATTGACACTTGAAGTGATTGTTAAAGATGACAGTTTGATGTCTTGGGGGTTGGGCAATACAAAAGTGCGTTCATAAATAAGATTTTTTTTTTTTTTAAGACTTGGCCCTATTGTTTTTTTTTCTTTTCTCGGTTTAGGAATTAAAAGGAGCAAGCGTTTAGGATTAATTTCTTTTGTGATTGTTTTGTCAGTTTTTGTCTTTATCTAATAGATTCACTTGCAGTTACACACCAGTTTTTATTGTGTATTTTTAGCAAAAACAAAAACTGGACTACAGGTGATGTTTCATACTCTTTCAAATGGATGGGAAAAAAAATAGATTAGCGTTTTAATTAAAGTAGATTTCTAACCGGATCCAGAAGTGTTTTCCATGTTTGCTCCGTCTCATGGTACTTTTTTAGAAGCTTTGTCTTGATTTAACTGAAAAAACTTTTATAATTGAAATTAAATTTGATAAAGTGAAATCTAATGGAGGCTATTAAGCCATTGTTCAAGATGTGGAGAATGTTGGAATCTGTGTACTATTTGAATTGCACATCTAATGGTGGGTAGATTTACAAAGAATCAAGATGAATAAAGATTTGTCAGTGTGGACAGCCGTAATAGTTTCTATAATACAAGGCCAATGGATTTGTAGTGTCACTTTAATGCACCAGGCGTTTGTTCTCAAGTCCAGTGAACGTTTTATTAGTAGAAAATAAGACAGTGGTGCACACATGTGTATTTTCCATTTGTTTATGATAGTGTCGATCTTTTTATTTGTTTTGAATATAAAATGCACACAAGAAGTTGTAATGGTTGGAAAGGTTTGTATTAAAAATAATTTTTGGCAAGAGCGTGTTCTTCAGATCTTCTGTTTATTTGACACACAATATTTTTCATGTATCATAGTGAAAACCAAGTGACAAAAGACACCTGTACTTCAGAAGACAAATTGTTCATATTCATGTCTGTGGAATACTTGTGAACTCAATCTCTTGTCTTATTGTTGAGGGATATCTGCATCCTTTTACAGCGCGAGTAATCTTATCTTGCATGAGAAATGCAAAGGTTATTTTGATTTGTTGGGGGTGGTAGGTTGTATTGAGTCTGGCACAGAACTTCTCAACTTTGCTGCAGACTCAAGTGTTTTGATTTTTACAATCATGTATTTTTGTCAACAGTGTCTTTTATTGTTCAAAAAAGACAAATCATTTTTGTCTAAAAGGGCTTGACTGTGAATTTATAATGATAATGTTTAATGGCTGTTTGTTTAACTTTCCATTGCGATCTTAATACACTGTGGTTTGAAACAACTCTGGCTTAAAATCAATAAAGAGACGTAACGTGCAGTCTGTGTTCTTTTGTAACTGTTATATTGATTTCTCAATCACAAGCTCAGACATTTTATTTGACGTTTATTGCACAGTGATGTATTGCCTGTTGGCTGAAGAAACACAGTACTGATAACCACTGTCAATTTCTAACTTTTTACAACGGGAAAAATGGATTGATAAAACAAATTTCCTTTCACACGGTTATGCTTTCGCCTTTTAGAGGAACTTGAAAAAATAACTTATAACAAAATAAGGCAAAACGTCAACATAGACGGGGTTACTGATGTAACAACACATCTTTATGAAATAAAGTCCATACAAAAAAACAAAACAATGACAGTTCTGTAGATCATGACCGCAAGGTTTTTATGCGCTTGTTTGGAGGCTCTGTGTTCGAGGCTCTCTTTTTAGTGGCCATTTCTGCGGTGTTATCCTCTTCGTCACTGTCCTCTTCCTCTTCTATGACATGGGTTTCAAAAATAGAAATGAGTCAATTAATAAAACAACCACGGCAAAATATAACTGCATTGACTTAATTATAACAAGCATTCTACAGTAAGTAAATAAATAAAAAACGATTGAAGGCAATATCAGTAAGGAGCTTGCGTCGTATGAAAGGAGACTGCCACCTCTGTAGTCTTTATTGTATGCTTTTTTTATTTTTAATATGCAGTTTTTCCATAAACAAGCCAGTCTTTATTTTAGCAGCTTACCATCTACACCTGCTGTGCTGTTTGGCGCTGAGCCCCTTTCTTGTTCAACAAGAGCCGTCAGAGCTTCAGAAATATCAGCATTTAATTTCTTGATGCCAGTTATCATTGATTTCAAGTTGCCATCTGCTTGGACTGTAAACTGGCTTGTCTGTCCGTCTCGGTACCTCAGCTCTCCCTTCAGTTCGCACGCTGCCATATTGCAAGTACAGACTGTAGGTCGGTTGCCAGATCTCACAAGAAAACCACTTAACATGGACTGAAAAACCAAAAAATAATATATTAAATTATTTCTGAAATAGAATGGAATAGATTAAATTGCAGGCTAAACTACAACATTCTTTGAATTATTATTAGCAGTAATTACTTTCAATCATTTCACAAAAACAAAGCTAAAAATATTTAAAGTTATAGAACTGGTCATTAAATAAATGCAACAGGCAGCGTATTAACAATATTAATAATGACCAAAATGCAGACATAAGCATAAACACGAACATAACAATGTAAAAATAAGACATTTAAAAATATATATATATATATATCAAACAAAAAAGATCGTATAAGTGACACGCTATTATACGCGGGATATTTAGTGGACATGGCAACACGGATCTACCCTTTGAACTTTGACCTACTAAATTCGTTTTGAGAATTTCTTTTTATCTATAATTACTGAGGTAATGTGGGTGTGGTGTGTGAGTACACGTTAGTCAGAAAAAAATTGCCCTGAAATTATAAATTCTATTTACGACTCCCGCAACTCTCCCGCCAAAACATCTTGTATTTGCATAAACCGGAAGCTGCATTGGTTTTGTTATTGTCCCAGTTAATTCCGAGAAATTGTTCGGGTAATGTCAAACTGCATAACACTGTCCTACATCTTTCATTAGCTCTGTTACAGAAGACCCGCTGTCTCCAGCAAAACGTGATCTGGTTGACAGCATAGTTAGTTCGTGTGTCGTTTCGTGCCCTGGAACAGGAACTAGATTTTTTTTTGCGCTCATCTCTTCCAGGATGGCGGCAAATGATGGAGAGGAGGAGGCTACTGTATCTCTGGTGGACGTGTTGGAGGAGGATGAAGAACTGGAGAACGAAGCCTCCGCTGTTCTCGGAGGGAGTGATTCAGAGAAGTGCTCCTATCCGGAGGTTTGGCGTCTTCTACTTTTCATATAATCCGTTTTTAGCAAGCGGATCATACCTTGACACAGCCTATTTCATCTCCGTATCCAGCATACTATTATTGGTTTGGGTTTAGCAGAACACATTAATAATATTGCGTCGATGCCGCGTCTATTTGTTGAAAATAAACCTTATTGCAATAACGAGATGCCCTTAACTGTATGCACTGAATTACGTTAGCATTATTATTCTCAACTGAAAATAAGTTATGTGTACTGAAAACAAGATGATTATAATTTTTCTTGTCCTGACAGGGATATGTAAAGCGTCAGGCTCTGTATGCCTGCAACACCTGCACACCAAAGGGAGGAGAGCCAGCTGGCATCTGTCTGGCATGCTCCTACAAGTGCCATGAAGGCCATGACCTTTTTGAGCTATATACCAAGAGGTAAATATTCCCACAATTCAGCTAAAACACCCGCTTAAGCTGTGACACTATGTTAGGAGTACATTTACTGGTGCTCTAACCCATTCAAGCAGAGCCTGATTGGATCTGACGTTGATTGTTTGCTGAAGTTCAATCTGCATTTTGTAAACCATATTGCCTAATTTGTATAAACATATTTTGACAGTATGACAGAGGGAGTGTTTTGCTGCACTGGCAGCATCGTAGGCCATGCTGATTGGAAACCATCACAAAAAAACATAATATCTAGAGGCAATGAAATATTAGGCATCAGTGTTTTTAGATTTAGACACAGATTCTACATTAAATGAAGCTTGCTGAGACATTGTGATATTAGTATGCTGCGTTCATTACAGGAATTTTCGATGTGATTGTGGAAATGACAAGTTTGGGGAAATGGAGTGCAAGCTATTTGCGGTGAGAGATACTTTGCTGTTAGTTTGAGTCTTTCCTTTTAATTCGATTTTTCTGATCTGATGGGTTTCTGTTGCACAGGATAAAGAGAAAGCGAATTCAGGGAACAAATACAGCCATAATTTTTTCGGCTTGTATTGCACATGTGACAGACCCTACCCAGATCCAGAAGATGAGGTGATGTGTGGTTATTTGTGAATCTGTATTTAGATTCGTATTGGACTGCTTTTGTTCTATTGCACGTAGTAGATGACATGCATATATGAACCATGCTCTCTCTTCAGGTTCCAGATGAGATGATCCAGTGCATCATGTGTGAAGACTGGTTTCATGGTCGGGTTCGTATTAGAACAAATTACAGTCAGGCAGGACATGAGCGTGGTTAATGTTCTCCGTGTGTGTAGAGGAGGAGCACAGTGCGTTCAGGTTTGAGAACATCTCTGTGTTTTTTACTCTCAGCATTTAGGCTGCGTGGTGCCAGAGTGTGTGGAGCTGCAAGAGATGATCTGCGAGTCGTGCATGAATAAAACACCCTTCCTTTGGAACTATGCTGCACATATTGCAGGTAGTATTGTTATATATTCTGCTTTCGTTTTGCATTTACAGATCATTTAGCATGATATTAGTTCTCTTTAAAATGCATTAATAAGTGAAGGTAAAGCCCATTTACAGTGTTTACAACATTCATACATTTGTGAAGATTTATTGTGTCTTGCTTGCATCAGTGCCACCCATAACAAAAGTTAGTCCGTGCAAAGGAGAGGAGGATGTGAAGGTGGAGGTAGAAAATGATGAAGAGGAGAAGAAAATTAAAAATGAGACCCCGAAGAGTCCTGTTGATGAGAAGGTACTTACAGTTTGCTGTTATCTCTTCTCTAAATGGGAATGAAACACGATTCGGCATTGTTAATGCTTTTCATTCTATTTTATTGCAGACAGCCTCATTTAAATCTCCCACTTGTATTTGATAAGTGTTTTAAAGCATGATGCGCTTCGCCGTTTTAGACAAAGATTTGCCTTTGCTTTGAAGTCTCACCACAAGGTGGCAGTAGATGATGCACGTCTGAGAGATTTTTCATCCTGGAATTGGTTCATCTCATATGCGTCATCTGTCTCAATTAAGCCGTTAATGGAAGGAATCGAGCTAAACCGAATTTGCGCCACATTGTTTTGTTGCTTTTAGCAAGAATGCAAACTCAGCTGTTTGAATGAGAAATGATTTTAACGGAAGAGAGGGATCTGTGATCGAGATTTGGTGACCTTCTCTCTGCCGTCAGGTTCAGGTCAACGGGACGTCCGCCTGTAAGCGGAAACACCAGGAAGAAGCCCAAGGCTCCTCAGAGGAGGGTTCGTTCTCAGGTTGCAGACTGAGAGAGATGAAGGCCTCGGGGAGGAGCGGGACTCTGCAGGGTGCTGTGTTCTGGCCGTCTGCCTGGCGCACAAAACTCTGCACCTGCTCCGAATGCAAGGTACAGCTCAGACACGCGTTACTAGATAATGCTGCATTTACCCGTGTTTAAAGAATTAACATTTCCTGATAATTTACTCACCCAAGTGTCATCCAAGATGCTCATGTCTTTTCGTTCTTCAGTCGAAAACAAATAGAGGTCGAGGAAAACGTTCCAACTAATGCTTTAAATGGGATTTTTGTGAAGATGATCAAAACAGCATTGTTTCTGGTCTCATGTTTTGCATTCTTTGCTTAGGTCCTTTATACAGATGCAGGAGTGTCTTTCCTTATGGATGAGATGGACACTGTCCTGGCGTATGAAAACAAGGGCAAGTCTACAATGCAGGCCGAACAAGCAGGAGGAGCTGAGGGTCGCGACCCCTTGATGTCTGCCCTAAACACCTTAAATCGGGTTCAGCAGCTGGAGATTATCCACGGTTGGTGCAGTTTAATTGTCCTAACATTCTTATCCGTGTAAAAGCAAAACAAATTAATTTTCTGACTGACATGACATTATAAGTGTAACTGCTCAGCTGCTGACATTGAATTTTCCTCAGAATATAATGACATGAAGACAGAACTGAAGGACTACCTGCAGAGATTTGCAGCAGAAGGAAAGGTAGGGTTTTATTTGTAAAGTGTGGTTTAGTTGAACGTAAGCTTGTCGTGCCTACTGTGCATTTTCTTCACCTCTTCTTCAGGTGGTGACACCTGAGGACATCCGTCAGTTCTTCGAACAGCAGCAAAGCCGCAAGAGACGAAGAGCCAACGCAGGCCAGTACTACTGCAGTTAAACCGCCCTTCACCCTGCCACTTCAAGCATACCAGTTACATCCAATCCTTCATAGTTTCCCCCTCACAAACTGATCAAGGCCACCCCTGGTTTTGTAAAATAAATATGCAGTTCAAATTCAGGCCTTCATTAACCTATGATTTTGACCTTGTAAAGTGATGTGTGACAGGATCTGTGTTTCGCGGTAATTCTTTTCTTGTAATCCTTCCATTTCAAATCAACACGTCGATTGGCTCTCGGATGCATTATGGAAAGATTAAAAACAACGGATTAATGGAAAAGCACTTCTATACGGTCTTATAATAGGAATTGCAGTCAATCCTCAGGAGCTCTCTCTTTTAAGCAATTTAAGATGGACAGAAGGCTATTAGGGAAGTCACAATCACCTGACTGCAGTCAGTATTCATTCTGTTCTCATGAGACCGCAAATATTCACATTTATGTATGTCAGGGTAAATAGATCTACAGCCGACTGGGAAAATCTGTTTAGATGACAAACATAAGCAAGCGCTTTTTCAGGTTGTTCAGTTACACTTGTGAATTGTCTAGTAACGCTTTATTGATTTTATCTTGTTTAACCTGTTTTGTTTGTAGATTCTGTTACTTTTTAATGTCCTATCTTTGAGAAATAAACATGGTAATACATTTGGGCCCTGCGACGTATGTCTGTTTATCCCAAGAACACTCCTTCGGGGAGAAATTGTTTCATATTTCATTAGTTCAGTAATAACTTACATACACTGAGTTCTGTTAATAACTGATGAAGCTTTGCACACCATCGCTGTAAACAAAAAACTGACCAAGGCTACTAGACTTGAAGTACTAAATGGTTTTAATCCAATTTTAAAGGTATGTTTAGGCATGTCTTGAAGCCTAAGTACTAGGCTAGTAATTCACTCAAACAATATCCATAAGGGCTATGTCTATATCTCTTCTATATATTTATTTAAAGCCATCCCTTAAATAGTTTAAGAAAATGCTCTAGGCTTGTGTGAATTTGCATATGATTTGTTTCAGTTTGCTTTCAATTCAGTTGTAAGTTTCAGTGTGAACCGAATTTCTGCATGAGTGTTTCTATGCAAATTGTGTGGTTAGTGAGACCCGCTGTGTTTTACTCTCCCGTTTCCCACTAATGGCAAGGTGTCACTCACTGCTCATCTGGCACCTTGAATTAATGAAATCAAACAGAACACACACAACCATTATAACTCAAAACTATTTATTTCCAAGACATTAGTCACCTAATTGCAGAGTAAAGTTTATAACTACACCGGCCAAAGAAAAAAATAGAAAAATAGACACTTTCCACAACTCCACAAAAGAATGCCTTTTTTTTGTATGTGTGCGTGTATATATACAAATATATGCACACGCACACAGTCTCAAATAGATATTTGCATGTTTTATATATATTTATAAAAAAACTTTACATTTTACATACAACAAAACACCATATTTCTGAGGCCTGTGATCAAAGGTACCAAAAATGTTGAAAAATATCATTTGAAGAAAAAAAAAAAAAAAGACAAATTAAACATTATGCACACTAAGCGTTGGCTACAATATTACAAAGAGACAGTTTAACAGAGGTTTGTAGAAAGGGCTTGCATAAGACAAAAGGGGTGTGGAGGAAGCCCAGCCTCAGGCAGGGAAGGCACTAAATCGTCTCCGTAAGAGAGATAGCACAAGAGAGAACCTGGAGATCTCGACTTAAAAGTCTGCAAACACAACTTCCCTTGCCCCTCACACATCCAAAACACAAACCTTCAGTTCAGCCTTGCGGCACTTTGGAAATAACGCAATGCCATGCAAATATACTAAAAGGATTAGGAATGAATGCTCAAGACAAATGACTCAGCTGTGAATCTAGAACTGAATAAACAGACGTTTCAGTCAAAATAAAGCAATAGAGCCAATAGAGGGCGCTATTCCACAACAAACGTTATACATATCACCATCAAAAATTTAGTGCAATGGGTACCCTTCATCTGTTCTAGCTTTTACTCCTCGGTTTAAGTATAGTAGCCAAATTCATTCCCACCCAAAACGAACCCATTATTCCTAAGCAATGAAAAATTAATGTCAAACTACGTGCAGACAGACTAAACAGTGAATCGAGCTCCTCATCTGGGAGCTCAAATGCATTTCCAATTAATTCCCTAACAGTCTCTCAGGCAAGCAACCCACAAAACCCAAATGACCACAAATGGCATTTGTGATAGAAATGTATTAATTATGAGGTCAGTATGCATCTCAAATACAAAATAATACCTTCAAACTGTGCATTGACTTTTGCAGCAATCAAAATGATCCGATCTGTGTTTTATAACATGAAATAAATGACTTCTTAGCAGTTCAAAATGGCCTGAGTATAGCAGAGGCAAAGGCGATCTAAGGAGTTTTCCTAACCTCCCCCTTAAGTTTTAAGGCATGGCTGGGTCTACATGGGACTAGATCGCTGGGATCGGCATTGACGTCAAGAAATAATGTTCTCCGCTGGCAGGAAAACCTCTGAGTAGCAGCAGTAGGCCTAAATATCCATCTGTCGATTTTGGGTCATGGTTACGCAGCCAGTGCGTTTCGCTAGAAATGACATGACAGACCTCAGATCTCCTCTTGGCTGCCTCGAAGGGAAGTGCTGATGCCAATTACTCAAGGCTTAGAGTTACAGGTAACAGGAAAATCAGAAGTAACATGCAACTATTACACAAAAACAGGAAATAAAAAAAAAAAAAAAAAAAGAGGTCTTCGCTCGACAGATGACCCAATTTAGAATGGCATTGGTACAGAAGGTTGGACCCACGGCTCAAAAATACTGAGTTACAAAGTCGCAACACTGAGAATTTCAACGACTGCGCTTTTGACAAGAGCTTCAGACACATCAAAAGAAGAACATGTGAGCTGGTGGTAAAACAAGTCGTGTGACAGGCGCATTGATTCGTCTTTGTCATGCTGACATGAAACCTGGAGGATCTGCAAGGTTACGAGTGAAACACCTGCTCTGTGAAACAAAATATCTTTTTATACTGAATATAATGTGGTTAGTAAATTGCTTCACTCGTCCTCTTTTGGCTGCGGAATGAGGTCAGGGAAGGTAGGCTTAAGTAGGCTGCGATGCATTGCATTTTGATAGAACCACAGATACTCTCATGATGTATTACCAAGTTACATGCCAATTGGAAAGGCTGAACCAGTCGCACCAGGGACTGAAGATCTTCAGGTATCCGATAAGCCTGATATAAAGAGAACCGCAGAGCTACGTCCTTGACATTCAGAGGAGACAAACAGCCTCCTACCTAACTCAGTTTGATTCAGATGACTTCAACTCTCTGAGGAGATCACTTGCACCCCAGCTAGGGTCTATTTGGATCTATTTTTGGATCTGACCCTCTGAAGCTACACGGGATGGCAAACTGGAGCTCTCCCACTCAGGGTTCATGACTCTTTCAGGCTTGACTCAGAGGTGGGCTGTAGTAGGAGTCCAGGAGGATCTGTTCGTTGTACTGCAACTGCATCAGGCAGCTAACAATCCAAGAACTACCAAGTGCAGATGAAGAATAACTGTAGATGGAATTAATTATCATGCAAGATGGCACTGTGCTCATATATATCTTTTATATGTATGATATCTTTTATATTCTTATATGTTTAGTTCTAATAGTGTATGAATAAAAATAGGAGAGGAACCACACAAATAGGTGAGGAAGTGGTGAAAATCAGATTATCTGCTGTTGGTTGTGGTCTACAATGTTCAAGAAGATGCTGAAGAGGTCTAAATTAGTTAAAAAAATATAGAGGAGAATCAAATTGACTGAATTATGTTGAGAGAAGCTGGTCAGAGGTAGTGAGTCTCTCTGGCACAGAAGACCTTCTGCAATTTAAGATGGAGAACTGCGTAACGCAAGGTAAGGTCTTACGGCCGTAACTACAGATGCATCAGTACTAACCCTACATCAACCCTTAAGGCCATCTCTGTAAATCAAAGTGCCCGGGGAGAAATCGATAAAATCAATCGATGATAAATGTTCGTTCCATGGACACAGTCACCAAAGAGTCTTGAGTAACAAACATGAATCTCTACACAACGGTTTCAGTTTAACTTGCTAGAGGGCAAAGAAACCGGGTATGTAAGATAAAATGCTTCCGAGATTTACCAAGCAACACAAACATCTTCTCAAACTCATCTTTGGTCTAACTGTACAGTTCTTAACAGTACAAAAAAAATAATAAAATCTGATCGACCATCCAACTGAAACTCAAGCCTTTTACCAGCATACAAATTGTCTGAGCACTTCGGTCTGACGAAATGACATTCTTAGTATTTCTCACAACGTTGTGCTTTCAACCAATGAAACGCTTCTTGTGCTCCAAAGAAAGAAGCACTTGAAGTGAAGAATGTGGGATGGATACAGCTGAGGATCGTTTGGATATTCAACAGAGGTCCCATCCGGTCTAATACAACATGAGATTCTTATATAATGATATTTGAGAGCATGTGAGAAGAATACAGTACCATCATCGCTTGTGGGGAAAGGCTATTGTTGATCATCTTATAGGGATAGTTCACACAAGATGCAAATTCAATCATCATTCACTATTACAATTGTTTTTCAAATCTGTAGGATAGATTTTCTTTTTCCAGAACACAAGATATTTTGAACAATGTGTCGTCATATATATATATTTCCATACACTGAAAGTCAAAGGGATCAAATGTTGATGCTGTCAGACCTCAAAGACTTTCATTGTGCGGAAAAAACAGTTCAAAATATCTTCATCTCTTTTACACAGAGAGAATAAACAACATGACGTTGAGTAAATGAGTGCATAATTTGCATTTCTGAGTGAACTAGCCTGCATATTTGCTGTGTCAGTATTATCTGAGAAAGGTTCTTATTGTAAAGAGAAGAAAGCAAAATGAATATTTAAAATGAGAAAGCTGCACTATTGCACAGTTATTTAAGAATAACAGGTATTTCGGATGCTAAAAAAACAAGCTTAAAATAAGTCAGCAGCGTCTATGATATTGTTCCTTTAAGTGTTGTGTAACAAACCAAAAGTAAATACTTGTGTCTAAATCCATGACACTTCCAAGCATTCTCTTTTTTGCAAAGCCTGTTCATGACATCATAATTGTTGGTCACCTGCTGACAGAACTAGCACAGAAAAGCTATGAACTCCCGCCCATGGACTGCTGTAGTCATACTGAAGCAGAGGATGTGGCGTGAGGTTGGTTTGGTTGAGAGTCCTGCAGCGTTCTGGAGAACGTGGCTGATAATGATCAACCCATATCTGTTGTCTCTCAGGAATGCCACCAAGGAACGAGAATCTGAATCCAAAAGAGGATGCCAAATTTTTGTTTTGCTAGAACAGATAGCCTTTAAAGTTAACTATAATGGAATGAATCTGTAGATCTGAGTTGTGAAACATGCTAAAACAAAGCCCCATTCACATTTAATGGTGCATCTGTGCCATTGTTATGCCTGATAAGCTGCCTCATAGGAGACAGGGGATTTCATTTGTTTTCCCTTTTATGTTCCATCTCGGCTCTTAAATTGCACAGGCTAATGTAAAAGCCGGCGTATGTGGCAGATTACATGAGCTATTACTGCCACTCTGCCCTCAAACGAAGAAGGAGCAGTTTGTCAAGGACTACACAAAGTAATGAGTTTGCAACTTATTGTCTTCATAATTTTTTCAATTTACTCCTAAGAAACTAAATCTGCGCATATAGATGAATGTATATTTTTTCAGTCACCAAAGTCTGTTGTGGAAAATGAAAGTAAAATAAATATGCTGTGATACTTGTACATTAGTATCCTGTACATAAATCTCTCAGATTAAAATATGTAGCATTTTTGACCTCTTTACAGGGTGCACACAACCAAACCAAGCTCTCCTCACTGAGTTTCTAACCTTTCCAGAGCAGTTTACATGAAATCTCCCTTTATCCTTCAGAAAAGCAGCCACTCGCGCAGCTTATGGGCGTTCATCACTTCAAGATACTGTCGGCCCTTAAAAAAACACAAAGTGCAGGACTGCTGGTGCCTCACCTGTTAGCTTACATTTAGCATTTAAATCAGTCCTCAGTCTCTTTTTAATCAGGGGTCAGAGAGCAGATTTTCTGTAGTACCCCTCGGGTTTGCTGGGCGACCTGCGGTCTCGGGCACCCAAGCCTCCCTCGTCCCCAGCCCCAACGTTCGCCCCTAAACCCAGCCCCATTCCTTCTGGAGCAGGCCGACGGCCCGTGGGCCATTCCTCATACTGTTCTGTGGAGGGCCCAAGCCCACAGGTGAGGTCCGTTTCATTTATGGGCCATGACCTCTGCACAGCTTGTGCAACGCCCCCTTGTGAGACGATTGCCAAGTCTAGTCTTTGCGGAGGCTGTTCCAGCACATCCAGATGAAGGGATTCTGAAGCCTCGGAGTAGGATGGAGGTGGCGCTCCACCACCTGCCTGACGGCTGTGTATATAGAGGTCCGGTCCGCTGTAGGGAGGGACGTGACGGCCTGGTAACTCATAGAGATCTGGAAAGTCAGGCTGCGGGCCCTCGGGCTTGGGTTCGGCTGCGTGCCGCTTGCGGGATGAGTGCGGGTGACGACTGGAGTAGCTGTGGGACATGGGAGGAGCTGTAGAAAGGTGAGAGTGGGCTTCGTGACTCTCCACCTCCATGGAGACCTCTGGAAGCCGCCGCTCCTTCAGGCTCATTGCTGAAACACCCATGGCGATGTCTGGCATGAACTCATTGATAACAGGCTCCATGTTCTGCAAGAAAGATTAGAGCATGTACATTAGCAAAGCTCAAAATGGAAACCCATTTTTCATACAGTACGTTAAAATGCTGTAATGCCTAAATTCACTTGAATTTATTCATTTAGAAAACAAAAACACAGAATAGCCTTTCTCTGCAGTTCCTGCAGACTGTGATGATTTTCTTTTCTGCAATTTTTTTTCTTTTGACATGCCAATATTCATTTATTTTGTTATTTTGCTTAATATATGATATAATATATAATATTTAACATAATAAGTATTTTTTTAATGAACTATGAGTGCAATAAAATAGAATAATTTAATAATAATAAATAATAACCGTTCATTAATTGGAATTGTAGTCAAATGTTTGATTAACTGAGATTTAGATTTTCGGTCATATCATCCAACCCTATTAATTAGAAATATATATTGGTATTAAATCACCATTTGCTTGTCAGGATGAAGATTTCTCCCCCCCTGTGCATTAGTGCAGTCTGGAGGCAGGGGCTTGGCTCCTGGTGGGTAGACTGGGCTGCTCATCTTGGAAGAGGGCTGCCTGTGAAGGAGGGCATGATTGCAGGGGTAGGAGAAAGATCTGGAGGGAGGTTGGGTGGGGACCCGAGGTCTCCAGCCTGTTTTATACTGCTGCTGGCTATGGCCCGGGGTGGTCGGGGGATGATAGGGTGGAGGAGGAGGAGGCAGAGGGGGATGGAAGCCCACCAGAGCTTCCAGGTCAGTGAACATGCTCTCCACAGCTGGTGTACTGTTGACCCGGCAGCGACCTGACTGGCGCAAGGCCAGGACGGGACTCTCGTCTCCGAAACGCTCCTCGGGAAAGAATTTGTGCGGATTCTGAAAAACAGCACATGTAACCGTGAAGCCAATGTTTGTGCTACAAATGCTTAAAAAATTAGACTTAATAGACTGTCTGGTATGCTGAAGAGGTTTTGACTCGTTCCAAGCTATCCAGCGTAGGTTCACTGGTCATTTAATGGTGAGAATAAGACACCACAGCAGTTCAAGAGTTAAATCTTTATATATATGTGTGTGTGTGTGTATGTATGTATTTATGTATGCATGCATATGGTTGAAAGAATTAAAAGGGCTTTAAATTGTCGTTTTATTTATTTGTACAATTTTTAACAAACTGTAAAATTTAACATGCTCCATTATTCTTTTATATGTTTTTATATGTACAAATCATTATAAGCATGTTGTTTGAATTTTTACATAAGTATTATGTTAAACTCTATGACAATTTGAATATTTTATTCTTTAAAAACCATAAAAGGAGACAATTTAATGTGCTTTCCATGAACATAAAATCACTTTTGCAAATCTCTTTTGATGTGGACATTGTGATGTCTTTGAACCATATATTTACACACACATACACACACTTATTATTAGACAATATTAACAGGTTAATATTTTTAATTGTAGAAATGAATGCAGCCTTGCTGAGGCATTAGAGACTGGCCCTCTGTATGACAGTATATATAATACACATATTTATGCACTGAAGAAGTGCTCAAACCTGAATAACAAAATTCTCCCTTTTTAATTTTTTTTTTAAAATTCATTCATTTATTTTTTTTAAAAACCAAAATCAGCATGAGTGCCTGCAATCACTGGAAAATAAATTATATTCATCAGGGGTCAGGCTAATACTAACTGACAGGCAAGTCAGAGAGATTCATGGTAGCCATAGCAACATCTGTCAGTCTCCACGCAAACAGGATGTGCTGGGTTACCTGTAGGAGTTCTGCAGCCCCGTCAGGTAGGCCAAACTCTCTGAGCACACGGATCTGCAGCTCGTAGCTGACTGTGGCGCCCTCACCACAATTCAGAGCATACGCTCGCTGCACCTGGTCTGTGTGACGCAGCTCCTGCAGCCTACGGATCATTTCCTTCACTACTGCCAACCTGGGCACTGAAAGACAGGGTGATACAAGAAAAACAGATGACTTATTTAATGTGCAAATACAAATGAAGAAGCTCATCAGTTAACAACATTACACAGCAGATAAACATTTATCATTTATTATATGGGCATATAAGACAAAACAAAACAAAAGTTTTTTTTTTCTTTTCTCTTCTCTCTTTTTTAATGGGTGTTGAATTGTTTTATATAACACCCACAGGATCACAAGCTTGCCAACATACAAAGCCAATGTTCCCACTCACATTATATATACCTAAAAAAACACTGAATTGCTTCTTGCAAAAGAATAGCAAAATTAACTTGAGAAAACAACTTCTCATGGTTTGATTTACTGCATTCAAGACTACATCTATATTAGGACATGATCTACTTGACCTTTGCAAACTAAACTGCAATCTCTCTAAAATGACTTGATAAAACTAGTCACCACAATCATGCATAATTGAGTATTTTTATACAGATAGTGGCTAGTTTTTAAGACTGGCTGAAAGAACGCATCATTACAAGCCATGAATGAGTGTTTAACCCACCTGGTATTTCATTAGCAACCACAGATGGTGGAGCTGTCTGGCTGCCAGCCATTTGCTGGTGGTTGATCATGTGACAACACTGGGGGACAGCATTGTTTACCATGTACAGTGTGTCAGGTACATTGGACATACGAACCATGCGAAGCCTAACAAGGTCGGTCTGCTCAACCATCATCTCCTCCAAAGCAGCCTAGAGAAAAACACAAAGTTTAATGAAAGTCATATAATGAAATAAGTTTATTTAATACCAACGCCAAGGTATAAACCAACTGCCTTTTTGAAAGATTTGATTCACAGCCTACAATAAAAATTTAATTCAATAAATAGTAAAAAAAAAAAAAAAAGGTATTTAAAGAAATTTATGTTATCTTACAATATTACAGTTGTATTTTAAAGTAATGAGATACTTAATAATTAGCTGTACAATTTAATTGCATTTAACTTTTAATCACCTCTGCTGCCTCCACTAGTGCATTGTAATGTTACAGTTAACCACCCTGCTGTATGTGAGGTGAGGAAGTGTATCCTACCTTGGCCTCCTCCACATAAGGAGAGAATAACCGTGGGCGGACATAAATGCCAGCACTCTTCTGCCGGAGCCAGGCGTTGGCTTTGCCTCCCTCCGCTGTGGGCAGCATGTCAGAGGGAGGGGTGCTGATCAGACCCCTCTTCATCTGTTAAAAGCAGAGGAAAAGTCTTTACTTGAAGACCGATATTTAAAGAGAGCGGTCAAGAAGAATGATGGAAAAATGATGTAATTTGCTGGAGCATTAACACATTGGGGTATCGGTTTTCTTACTCTCTAGCAAATGACATCCTGAACAGTACTGAGAATTAGAGTATGTACCCGTTCATACATCAATCAGCATTCACATTTTTTGTCATTTTTAATCAGCGTTCGCTGTACAGAAAAACAAAAGTAACGCTACCTATTTGGCTTATTATTTAATTCTCATCATTATACATCACCATTTCTCTGTTCTCCTATTTGATAATGCTCAGTGCTTTGCTACAATCTGTATTGTTAGAGGCGCTATAGAAATAAAAGTGACTTGACTTATGGCAGCATGACAAATTTCTGTGCACATTACTGACTAAAGATAAATGTTAGAAAGGTCACTTAAAAATTGTTCTCCATTTAAAATGTAATAATTAATATAACTATTTCAATTACTTAATGTAAAAAAAAAAGAACACTATTAAACAAAAAAAGCCTCTTATGCTCATCAAGTATGCATTAAATTAGTCAAAAACACAGTAAAAAAAAACAATAACATTGTAAAATACTTTTTACATTATAAAACTGTGGGCTTCTATTTTAATATATTTTAAAATGCATTTTATTCCTGTGATGGTAAAGCTGTATTTTCAGCAGCCATTACTCCAGAATCAGTGTCACATTATCTTTTAGAAACCATTTTACCATGCTGATAATAGTCAAGCTGCTTAATGTATGAGCAAGCAAGAACCATTTTTTCAGGATTTTTTGATGTATTGAAATGCCAATAGTTTAATTGCACTTAATTTTATTTTTAAAGTTACTTTTTAAATGTTTACTGTCGTTTTTCATTTAATGTGCCCTTGCAGATTAAAACATTTAAAGACAAAATGTTTTACGATTAAAAAAAAAAAAAAAAGTCTTACTGACCCAAAATCCTTCAAAAGAACTGTAAACTTCAATTAAGTGAAGCTGCACAGAGCTAAAAAGCGATTCTGTGTGCTTAAAATCTAGTGTGACTGCCCCTTAAAGCTCCGGTTTAAACTGTATAACCAGAAGACATACACATTAATAGAAGACTCACAAACACACTCACAGTGTCAGAGAGGACCTCACTGTTGGTTGGTAATATGTGCTCAGTTCTGACGAAAGGCAGCAGTGGAGAGAGAATCTCTTTAAGCTCTTCCAGGTCCAGATCCCTTCTTTTCACGCCACGTTTATTCACACTATGTGCAGTACCACTTAACAGGTTAGGCTCTGGGGAACACACAGAAACAAAGTTTCAAACACACACACACAGCAATTTGAGTTGGTGGAAACGGTGGCCCAACTTTTGTAGCCCACAATATAGATTAGACAAAGATGGGTGGGAGGGTGTGTGCTTCCAGAGGATTAGCGGTATCGCCATGCAGCTCCACTGACTGCAGCCGTGCCCTTGAGCGAGGAATTTAAGCTCCGCTGCTCTAAGGATGCTGCGCTGCATTGAACCGAATTACTACCTACACCTCAGACAGCAAATCAGTATCAGGTATAAAGAGTGTTAATGACAAAACAAAGGTGAATCGGTGCACTGCTGTTTCCGTTTGGAATGTGTTTTGGAAGAAAAGCAATCAGAGATTGTGTTTGCGGTTTGGCACTAGCTATAAACGTTCAAGATAGTGTTAGTCTGGGTATATTTGATTCTGTTGGGTACACAGAGCAATTGCAGACCCAGGTCTGGAGCCGCTAGCCATATGTTACACTTCTGTATCGCAGAGCACTTGGCCTGATTTCTCAGAGCTGAGCCAGTCAGAGTCATTACTAGACATTAGGAGGATTGGGGAATAAATCATTAGACTGGCATAGTTCAGACCCCCGTCTATAGCAAGAGGTGGAAACAGGGACAAATTCAGCCACACGGAAAGAAACGTTCAGCCCAGAGAAAGGTATGCGTGGAGGAGATGGGGGAATAGTTCAGGCAAAAATTTAAATCCTAAAAAATTACTTGGTCACCTTCATGATCAAATAAAGAAAGAGTAAAGTCTTGTTGTGTATTAAGAAAAACAACAACAACAAAAAAAGTTAAAATTCTCTTACAGTACAAACACTTTTCTTGTTTCTAGGAAAAAAATAAATTATCATCAGTTTGGAACAACATGAAGGTGAATAAATAAATAACTTTTTTTTGGATGAACTATTCCTTTAATATGTATCTAGTAACATCAGTGTATGTGTGCCTATACCTCTATCGGCCATCCTCTTGATGAGCTGGTGTTCGCCCCACTTTACAACATACTTAAGGACGTCCTGTTCACTGGCCTGTGAAGAGGGGAGAAGAACAGTACCAGTTTGTGTCATAAATTTAGTCAGCGCTGCAAGGTGGCTGTATGCAACAGAATAATACTGAAGGGAAAAACATGATATATAAAACCAATGTATTTCATAGCAGCAGGTCCTGCAGGTACAAGGTAAAACCTGAGAAAATTATTTCCCTTCCTTATCTCTTACTGAGAATATTGCACAGCCAAAACCTCATTTCATTCATCGTCAGAAGCTGATCCGGGTTTAATGGACATAGATTAACCCTCAGACAAAATTACATTTAATAACAGAGTGGCCACACTTTCTTAAAATGTTTTGGGCTTTTTTCAGAGTACAGACTGGAAACTAAGGGCAGGAGAGAGTGAACAGGATTTAGACATGACCAACAGCTCTTATTGGTCTTAACCAAGTCCACATCATTTAATTCAAATTAATCATTCTGACCCATTTGTTTAATTACCGAACATGAATGTTGATAAACAAGCTTTACTCTACACAAACTCTAGACAATAGCTAATGAAATATTAAGCATAAGTATAAAAACGGGTAACACTTTATAGTAACTACACACTATGAATCATTAGTTAAGCATTAGTAAATAGTCAATTTATAATTTATGAAGCATTGCTACAACATTAATATGCATTAGTAACCAGTTTACAAGTGTGGCCATAAATGCCTTGTTCTTTAGCATACGTTTAATAATTGTATTTTCATACTTTATTAATGACCAGTTTATTATTTCTAAATTATTACGTTATTTACAAACCAGTTATTTAGGAGTTGTTAGTGTTTAATAAAAACATTTATAAAGTCTAATTAAATGATTCATAAATTTAAATATACATTAATAAATCCTATTATTTAGACACATGATGTTGTTCAGTTGTGTACAGATGTACAGTTTCATATTTTTTGCATCTTAAGACAAGCACAAGCTCCAAATTTACAGTGTTAGCAGGTTTTCAATGTCCATGTCAACGAATCAAACAATTAATGACTCATTTTTTAAAGTAAAGCATAAAATACATCTTTTATAGTTTCAAAACATGCTACTCTCTTAATATTTGTTTAAAAAAATTCTCAGTCACTACAGGGATTAAACCATTTCAACGGGTTTGACCCAGACTAGAGTTAACGAAGACTTGTAAACGCTGAACAGCTAGCACACAGGAGTGTGAAGGCGCTAACAGACTTCTGTGTGCCAGGCCAAATCCCAGATGGGGTTACAGCTCACTATATAAGCTCACAGAGGAGAATTAAGGGGGTCATCTGATACAGCTGACTCATTTGTCTAAAAACAAAAGCAGGTGACCTTTAAGAGAAGGGAGCCCTGATCAACAGAGATCGATAAACAGACTGATACTGACACTCTGCTGTCTGAAACAGATAGGCCTGAAGCACTGCAATGATTTGTGGACTGAAATAAACTAATTTCCCAATAGTGCAATATGATTCAGTTACCTTGAATTACCCCTGTATTTTTCCAAAGGGAAAATAAGCTTGACCTTGAAGTAACAATACAAAATCATTTGTAACAGACCTTGTAGGAAATACTGAACTAGATAATTAAATTCTATCAGATTTTTTGCACACATAAACATGTTTTGTCTGAGGATCCAATAACATGCCCTCTGTGAACAACCTCCATATTGCTCACATTTAGATAACAAAGCGTATTTTTTTGCATATCTAGCTAGATTTAAGACATCGCTGTGTTTAAAGTGCAGATTATTTAACTCAGTCAGCTCCCCTAAAATGGGGTAAAGGGTAAAATCCAAAAAGCACTCAAGGTGAATTGGTGTAGGTCATCACCTGCAGGTAATCAGACTGAATGGCTGCTAGCAGGTGCTCCTTGCTAAGCTCGTAGAGGACATCGGAGGTCATGACCTGGCTGAACTCCTCACACAGGAAGTGCATGGCCTGTCGATGAACCCATTTGGAGCCGTATGGCTGTGAGCTCCACTTCAGGATGGCCACCACAGAGTCCAGAGAGATGCTGTCTGCCACAATGTCTTCGCAGCCTAAGACCAATAAACAACGACATCACATTTTATTTAGGCATAAACAGAGCTTCAGCTGCTCTTAAACATACAAATCTGTGTCCAAATGTATTTAATCAAGGTTTTAAAACAAAAGCGTGGGTGGTCCTGAAAATAGGGCAATGCCTCCATCTGCCCTCTAGGTTGTTTTAACTATTTCTAAAATCATTTTCTTATCACTGTGACTGTAATATAACACTTTAAAAGTTTAAAGAATTCATAACAGCAATATATTCTACCACAATATATGCAGATGTGTCTAAAATATTAATGAAAATGTGTGCATTTAAATGTCACTGTGGGAAAAGATGAATAATTTACCCAATTATTCAAAATGAAAACACTGCTTTATGCTGCTTCAAACTGTGCCTTGAATTACTGATTTGATCTGTTTTGTCTCCTCTATTCAATTCTTTTGGTCTCCTTTTCCAGTCATCAAAGACCGAATGTCAAAAGAGAGGCATTCAGTGCAGTTTAATCAGTAAATGCCACCGGTTTTTTTTCTGTGCTCGATACAAAGACCCCTGGAGCAGGGGAGAATTTCAACCTCAAAGCAATCCAAGCCAAGTACCTCTAGAGAGCAAGCTTGGTTTTCCCTTTCTAACAGGCATTATGAGGAATTCAGTTAAGACAATAGTTTGCATACAGAAATGTACAACTTTATTGTATCACACCTAACAAAACGCATTAAATAGATAAAAACCATAAAGACATATAAAGCATATTAGAAAGATTTCAGAAGAATCGTGACAAGACTAGAATAATGGCTTCTGAAAAGCTTTGCCATGACAGGAAAAAATTACATTTACAAATATTTTAAAACAGTTAATTATTTAGCTTAGGCGATGACATATAATTTACATGATAAATTACAGTGAATAATTTACATTATAATACATGTTCCTCTCACTATCATATTTGGATTACTTTATAATCATTGTGCAACTTTAAAGGTATGGAAAAAGCAGCTCAGATATTCCCTCTCATAATTACATTTCAAGCTAAGCAGAAGAGAAGAACACTGTGATAGAATGAGGGTAAGTAAATCACACCATAAATGGGTGAACTACTCCTTAAACACTTTTTTTCTATACTATAGAAGTCAATGGGGACCAGCATCTATTAGGTTACCAACATTCTTCAAAAACTCTTCTTTTGAAGAAAGAAAGTCAGGTTTGCGAACAGGTCTGGAACAACTTGAGGGTAAGAAAATTACAAGAGGATTTAGATTTATGGGTGAACTATCCCTTTAAGTGTTCAGGCACACTGCTGATCAGTACCATTAAATATTCAACTAGAAGGCGGTCTGCGTCAGAGCAGATGCCTCTCTCAAAACTCTGGAGACAGTATTACGTTGTCGAATTACATGTTTTCTAAGTAAATAAGCTGTTCTTGAAGACTCGTAAGGGTGACCTTGAAGATGTTAAGGATCTGAGGAAATCAAATAAAAACATTTGCGATCTCTCAAGCCATAACCACTGACCCATCCTAATCCACAACTTTGACGTTTTTCTGAAAATACAAAGCCATATCTATCATAAAATGACCTTGGCGTGTATATAAAAAGCATTTCAAGCATTTTTTAATGCATTCTCGATGAATCAATGATCCCTCAAAGTTGTGTTGTTTTACTGAATACAAGCCATGACTGCCTGCAGCCTTGTGCCAAATCATAACCACACTGACATTCAGCGTGTGTGATATTGCTTAAATAGCCTTCTATACCTTATCTTATTGCTTGCAAAGTGAAAAGGTGTATTGTTTAAGGCTTAGATCTAATGACAATGTTTCCCTTTTAGGATGGGCACCGTAAAGCCTGAGGATGGCAGCTCACACGTCTCCAGCCTGGAGCACAAGGAAGATTAAGAGTAGCACTGCATCTGTTTCACTGCATGACTAGAAACCATTTAGCATGCAGAAGCAATGCAGTGCAAAATTCCCTAATAAACCCGTCCCGGTTAATTATAATCTCTAGTCGCAGAGCCATAAACTTGTCATTTTCAAAAAACAGTATCATATTAGCCTCCAGGGAGTGCGTCGCCCACCCAGCATCCAAAAATCTCATTACTCTTTATTGACTTTGTAATCAATGTGTAGATTGTTCACGTTGGGCATGAATGCAAAGCAACAAATCAATGAAAGCAACAAAGTTAATGAAAGTTAATGATTAGGTGCGAGTCGAATTCAAACCGCAAGAACAACTGCAGAACTTTCACCAAGGAGTTAATTATTACTCAAACATGAGACGAGTGTCCTAACATGAGACCAGAAACAAAAGTCAGCAAAACAAAAGCAACACATGGCAGGAAGACTTTGCACAAACAACTTGCAGTGTTTTCCCACTCAAAAGTACTTGAATGCCAAGTGCAGAAGAGTTGATGGTAATGAGATTTCATCATTAGTGCTTCAATGTTAGTTTAGGACTCTGTATCTCCTTACCATATCTATAAATGACAAACAGTGTTGTTTTTAAACAGCATCTCAATGTTTGCGCTTCACACTGGGAATTAAAACATCGATTCAAATTAACGAGACAAAATCTGCATTTACACTAGGCTGCTAAAATTTAAATAGGTTTTAATAAAAGTTTTATAAGAAATGTGAGACGTCCTACAGCATGGGCTCTGTTCTACACACACAAAAAACAAGATGAAACAGAAAAGTGTTGGTAGGTGTGGACATCTGCATTTGTGTTTTCTGATTGGTCACTTCTTGTTGCCAATTACTTGTCCGAAAGCACAGATGTACTCCCCAGCAGTTAGTGTGGCCTCCTTATTAGTGGTTTGATCTTCTGCCCAAATTTGCTGTGATCCAAAACCTAGAGAGTTCCCTATGGAGGCAGCATTTTGAGACTCCTGAAGCAAAGATTAATTATGTTACACTAATTAATACCAAATGCGATCAATAAAAAAAAAAAGAAGGTAATAATATAATTAAAACCTATTCAGATGTATGTAGCTCAAAAATAGCTCCACATCACAGTTCCCACAAGAGTCCCCTTAAAATTAACACACCACCTTTTCAAAAACAGGCACATTTTTCAACTCCCCAAGAGTTAAACAGTTGAACAGTTACCATTTTCAAATCTATTCAGTCGATCTCCGAGTCTGGTGGAGCACTTTTAGGTGTAGCTTAGCATAGATCATTGAATCGGATTAGACCATTAGCATCTCGCTCAAAAATCACCAGAGAGATTTTTTTCTTTTTTAAAACTATATTCCAATGAAAAAAATTAAAAGTTTCTAGGCCAGGGCTGTCCAAACCTGGTCCTAGAGGGCTGATGTCTGGTAAGGATTGGATTAGCGGCTTTAGGTGTGTAGGGTTGGAACTAAACCCTGCAGGACACTGGCTTTCCAGGAACAAGTTTCGACAGCCCCTGTTCTAGGCCAACGTGGCAAGGAACTATACTCTCATTCAGGCGTAATAATCAAGAAACTTAGCAGCCATATCATGGCTGCAGGGGGCCCAATGATATTGCACAGTGTCTGACTATTTTGAGGCACTGTGCAATATAATTTGCAAATGGTCAAATCAACACTAACTAAAACTAAACAGGAAAGTTATACAAGTGAAAAAAAAAAAAAGTCACGGCCTGCCTGGTGAGAAAGGAGGATGATGAGGATGCATGAGGAAGGCCAGCTGATTCCAGCAATGTGGAACTGCTAACAAATGAATCATTTAAAACTCATTTCACTCAAACTCATAAAAACCTCATTTAAAACTAAACCACAAGGCAACGTTTTCTAACAGATTCAGTATCCATTTAAAATATGCTTCCTCTGAAGAAACACATTTTGTCAAGGACTCAAAACTAACAACAAGGCCATGCGATGTGAAATACCTAATGGTAGTCTAGAGCTCATTTTACAGTTGAGTACACCTGATATTGGAGGAACACAGCAACACAGAAAGAGAGCGGAGACAGTGAAGGACCAATCATTAGGGTATCTATTAGCCTTGAACAAGTGCAGTACCCCAATTAACTAGCCAGAGCCCCGGAGCTTGATATAAGGGGTAGACAGACTAATAGACAGAGAGGAGGAGGAGAAGAGATAGAGCGAGCCAGTCAGCGAGAGAAACGGCGACATGCTGAGAGGAAGAAAAATGGGAGAAAGAGTAAAGATTAGGTGGGTAATGTCAAAAAGGACAGAGATAGTGGAAAATTAGCCCGGTCTGTATGACTGAATGTGAAAGATGGAAATTGCTAAAAGATACAGAGATGAGAATGAGAAGCGGAGAGTGAAGGAGCCCCAGAGAGGTGTTGGGTTAAAATTCTCCCTGACCTTTCAGACAAGCTGTAACGGACAGAATCATTACATAGCTGACAGTCTCTCATAGGCTTAATGGAAACACCACCAGCAATCTGTGTTAATACTAATCAGAATGGTGCCTTGGGGCCAGGAAGGGTTTCTGTATCGAGTTTGAAACACACTCTAAAGGACATCTGACTCAACCTCTTGTACAAGCATCAAAGCATCGTTGTTTCAAAAGGACTCTCTCTCTCTCCAAAGATATCAATATTAGACCTGTACTCTCTAGGAACAGAGACGTTGAGGTGACAGTGTGTTTCCCGCAAGATTGTTGTTAGTTCCTGCCTTTAAATTCACTACAAAATGATAAGTCCTTTAAAATAATATTAAATCAGGAATAAGAATGTAAGAGACACAATATATCATAAATTATGAAATATCAAAGCATCCTCTTTAAACCGTTCAACTTAATGAACAGTGACACAAAACTGCAAGCAGAACAAAGAATGAAAAATACAAATGAACACATACTGGAACACACAAAAGGTTTCAGTTTGTGAATAATTTCTCTCTTTATCCCCAGATGTCTCTTTCTCAAATGAGAAGCGATGCATTTTTAAAGGTGCTGAGAACTGGAAGAAATGTGCACATCTCTCTGTAGCTTCCAGCCTCCAGGCCCATCGATGCAGCATTTCATTTGCACTACAGAACAGACCTATGGTACACCATGCTGTCAGTTAATGTTATCGTCACAGGTGCAGTGTCACGCTTAGCCTTGTGTCAGTTCATGCACAGCACAAACCCCTCACTAGAGCCGTCTCCTTCAACTCCAAGTCAGTCTATTTCCATCACACTGTTTGAAAACGTTCTCATGTGCCTATCTGGACCACCACTTTGCATCATCCCTGTGAGATACTGATTAGATGCTAATTTTTCCCCCTGAGGCCCACTTTTAAAGTTAGCCAGGTTTCCTGCACCAAAGAGCCGTCATTAAGTTTTACAGAAGCAATTACTACCCTCTTTCTGACCCCTAGAATTAAACAGTCTGTTTAATTTGCTAATGCACTTTAAGACTTCTATATGTAAATGATCACAGTTATGATTATGACAGTACTCTGAGGTTAGCCAATGTCATTCGTTAGGTTGGGCCAAGTGCCAAGTTACTGAATATCTCTTAAGGTAAATATGACCTCATATGTTCATTTGCACATGCTTCTGGCAACATAACCATGCTGGATCTGAGCAACTGATTGAGTTTTTGCAACTATAAATGGTCTGGCTGGACTAGGAAGGAAGCTTGTGTTGTGAATATTGCATTAAAGGAATCGTTTTACTAAACAATTCTAACATCAATTATTCACCCTGAAGTCTGTTTAAATGCACACAAATGTAAAAACTCCCATAACAGCACAATAAACGTAGTTAAGACCACAATTCTAACAAGTTTAGGGTGAGTATGATTTTTTTTTAAGAAATTAGTATTTGTATTAAGCAAAATAATTATTGAGCATCAAATCAGCATATTAGAATGATTTCTTTGCAACACTTCAGTAGTGATAGCAATACCTTTCTTTATTCATTTAGGCCTAATGGATAGGGAGTTGGGTTTGTAACCCACAGGTCGCGGGTTTGACTCCCAGGTCCAGCAGGGATTGTGGGTGGGGTTAGTGAATAACCAGCACTCTCTCCACCTTCAATACTACGACTGAGGTGAGACCCTTGAGCAAGGCACTGTTCCCCCAACTGCTCCCCGGGCGCCGCAGCAATGGCTGCCCACTGCTCTGGGTGTGTGTTCACGGTGTGTGTGTGTGTGTGCGTGGCTGATCACTTCTCACTACTGTGTATGGGTCACCATACCTGGCCACATGTCACATCCTTTCCTTTTAATTTCACTGTTAATAACATCGATCACAAGCATACTAAAACTATAGGCCTAGCTGATGAGCACTATGGTATCATTAAATGAAAAACATTTACCAAGTTCATAGCTGGCTTAATCAGTTTAGCAAATAAAGATAACCAAGTCAACACTGCGCTGGGAAAACCTTGCTACTGCCTCTGCTGTCATCTGTTCAGTTTCTCTTGACGTCAACTTCCTGTCTCAGAATACACAAAGACTATTATAAGAAAGGTTTTTTCGCATGACTTCCTTAAAATTTGGGTGCTACAACACTAAGTTATGAGGTTACATTTAATGTTTTGTCATTGCTGAGTTAAATGTACAATTTTGTTGTGATAATAAGCATTGTGCTTCCTTTTATTTGACTGGCACATAAACAGTCGTGCACACATCAGAAGCTAATACAAGCAAGCATACTGCAAGCTCTCTCCTATGCATCCTCAATCTCAAAGAAAAGTCTGTCCATCATTACTCTGTGAAAGTGTTTATTTTTTTCAAACAAGTCAATCTAAACGCAAATTTGTATGAAAGGACATTCATGGAAACTACATTCTAGTTTTCTCCATACACAACAGTTATTGGTGTCTGTGTGTCCCTACTAAGTCGTCTTTAAGTTCATAGCTTTGGTTTAACAAAGAGGTTAACAAGAGTCAAAGCTGCAGGAGCCGATTTCCTGCAGTTAGTGTGAACAAGAGTAATTTTCCTCTGCGGAACAAGAGTTGGTTCCAGACCAATGGGTGGCTTTTTATCAATGTGTGTCTGCCTGGTCAGCACATTAATTATCTTTGCCATGTACCAACCACTGGCCGGCTGCTGACTGGGTGTTAAATGAGTGCTGTGCCTCCATTTCCTAGAGGTCACTGACACATTTGTCTCCCACCGGAGGCTATCAACACACATGTACTGAAGTGACCTCAATGATTGCCTGTGTTAAGCGGCTAGTAACCCATCTAGGGCTTTCTTTGACTCTAGGAGTGCCTGACTAGCCCTAACAAAACAAACAAGCAAATACAATGTGGACTCATAAGATTTGTGTGCTGAAAATCTAATGCAACACATTGTACCATACAAAAATAACTAAATATACTAAAAAACTACCAGGAGGAGCAGCTGACAAGGTTTCTGACAATACTAAGTTAAGTTTGTCAAAATGAAGTCAAATCCAAATAAAGTCAGCATTCGCATGTGCAACTTGTATTTAATTGCT
Source organism: Enteromius afrohamiltoni (assembly GCA_034779775.1). Classification (NCBI taxonomy): domain Eukaryota; kingdom Metazoa; phylum Chordata; class Actinopteri; order Cypriniformes; family Cyprinidae; genus Enteromius; species Enteromius afrohamiltoni. The sequence goes on from JAUYWG010000057.1 coordinate 21,449,678, forward strand.
GTATGTTTCATATTGGTGGGAAAAAAAAAAAAAAAAAAAATCAAGGGTTGACCTAGCAAGTGGCACAGCATGTTCTGGAAGAAAAAAAGTCCTCCTGAGCTCATCATTGGGCTATGCTGACAGGACTGAATCGGAACCCTATCTATTACAAACCACAGCTGACCGATGGGTCATAAGGATCACCTGACACTGACGCTGCAGACCTATGCTGTAGAGTGCAGGGTTTGATACTCTCATTCAGATGAAGTAATCAGAAGGACGGGCGGCTCTCTGAACAACATCTCTAAGCACAGCACAGCTGAAGCTCATCACTTTGTGCAGTAAACAGAGATAAACTGGCCAATTCACAATAGGGGCTGATGATACAAAGCACACAGGCAAGGGGTGTACAAGCTAGTAAATGTGTAATGTTACAAAAAAGACACAAGCCTGCAAATTTGCTGCAGACAGAAAGACCTTTTTTGAGAACTGATACACCAGCAGGTTTTGGCAAGGCTGCAGTGATAAATTAGATGTAAATTACTGTGAGGAACTGCTTTAGATACCACTCAAAGAAGTTATTTCTTCCTCCAGTGAGTAGGGCTAATTTTATACTGCCGGTAGAATTTGATGACGAAATAAAATTCAAGTAACATGAAATATCGCAATGGTTTTAATGCCTTTTTATTTGATCATTAAGCTTTCCAAAGACCATGTAATTTCAGATTCCTAATCTCTCCTCATTTTCCTTTACTTCAATTCACTCATAAATGCTCAAAAACATTTCTGGAGTGGAATTTTTATGAAGTTAAGAATAACATGCATTGTCATTTCGGTGTAATTTTGGTGCATACCATTCCATGCAATGGTAGACAACAACATACTTTTATTATTATTAACACCTGATCTAAATGATGTCCTGAATGGTTTATATAATTAAGGCGCTAGTAATATTTAAGTTAAGAACTTGCTACATGAATGCATATAAATGACTTAAGTATACAGGTCCTTTTCAAAAAATTTGCATATTGTGATAAAGTTCATTATTTTCTGTAATGTACTGATAAACATTAGA
>JAUYWG010000057.1:21450831-21471428 GCA_034779775.1 Enteromius afrohamiltoni
TATATATAATAAGTACACATATATGTAATCCAAACTTTTATTTCGGATGTGATTAATCATGCTTAATCGTTTGACAGTACTAAACATTATATGTACATGTCTTTACTGTCATTTTATATTAATTTAATAAATCCTCACTGAATTAAAATATGAATCTCTTGAAAAAGATTTAGTGAGCCCATGGAAGTGTAAAATTACATGTTTGGTAACATTGTGAGATATAAAGTTGCAATTAAATTCACAATTGTGACCCTGGACAACAAAACCAGTCGAGTGCTAATTTTCAGAAATTAAAGAAAGATTTATAGAGGATCTGAAAGCTGAATAAATAAGCTTACTATCCTAAGGATTTTTGCCAAAAAAGAAAAATCAATAATTTTGACCCAAACAATGTATTTTGGCTATTGCTACAAATAAACCCCAGTGACTTAAGTTTTGTGATCCAGGGTCACAATTATTCTTTTTTTAACTCTTGAAGTAGAAATAGGCTTCCATAGGAGCCAGCATACATGGAGTATTTCGGGCATACAGTCTAACTGATGAGGATGTGCTAATTATACAGCTATAGAAAGAAGACATAAAGAGTCTCATATAAATACTGTAGATAATTACAGGTATGGCACAAACACTGACACATGAAGTGGGCTTAAGTCAGAAGCGTTCTCTCCAGTGAAGAATGGCCCTCTGAAACTGTTAACTTCCCTTTCTAATACTCCCACTCTCCTTTTTCACATCCTTCCTTCCTTCTGTGACTGCCCTTTCCTCCGCCTACCCTTTCCTGTTCATTTCCTACATTCCAACCCCCATTCCTGTTTCGGAAAAAGTCGTCCAGACACCAGTCTAATGTGGTTCATGAACCCTCTGAAGTCCATACGATACTTCATTTGGCACAACTACCGCTGGCTGATCCTGAAGGCTCTGGCCCTGCTGCTCCTCCTTCTCCTCGTTGGGCTCTTCCTCTACTCTATTCCCGGATACCTGGTCAAGAAACTCCTAGGGGCGTGAGGGGAGATAGGAAGACCACTGGTAGCCCACTCTCACTGCCTCTGTTTTTCTGCTTTCCGTCTCTCTCTGAGCCATTCACTGTGTATTTCTTGTTATTCATACTCATTTTGGTGTCTTTTTGTTACTCAAACCGTTTTTGTAAAAGCCTACAACCTGGACCAGAGAGATTGTGGGTGAATGTTTTCCATTTTGTCATTTCACTGTCATCTCATCTCTTTCTCACGGCATATCTCTGTGTTATGTTGTACTTCAGGTCTACTTTATGTTGTACTGTCATTGGCCTCTGGTAGATTTATATTGTTTATGAATTATATGAGATTTGTAGTCAACTGTCTGCTGCTGTGCTTCCTGAACTTACCTTTTGTTGCCTGATGTGTCACCTTGCTGCTCAATTCACTTCAAATTTACAGTATCATGCACATAGGAGGTAGTCCTACGAGAATACCAGCTCTGTTGGATAGTTCAAACTCACCCTTGTGTCATTCCTCTATGAAACATAAAAGTTATAAAAAATGCAATGAAAGACAATGGTAATGGTGTTTGGACCCCATTTACTTTTATTGCATTGGCAAAACACATTGTCCGAAATACATTCTTTTGTGTTCAGCAGAAGAAAATAAAGTCATATAGGTTTAAAAAGACTTAACACATTTTCATATTGAGTGAACAATCCCTTTAAACTGATAATATGCCTTTAAGAGATTTTACAACTTTTCAGCCATCATACTAACCACTAACATTTGTATTACCTCTCTTCCTCCATCATCCATGGTTTCACTTTTCAACTCACCACCTCTTACCTGCAACCCCTTCACCACCTCAATCACAGCCGGCCTGACACCACCTTCCTGTGGTTTTTGAGCCCGCTAAAGGCCATCCGCTACCTGATATGCAACCGCTACAAATGGCTCATCATCAAGATCATCTTGGCTCTGTTGCTGCTGATCATGGTGGGCCTGTTTCTCTACAGCATGCCAGGCTACCTGGTCAAGAAGCTGCTCGGGGCCTGAAGAGGGGTCACTTTAGAGATTCTGATTTGACCTTGCCCTCTGGTGTGGCCCTTTTCTGATTGGTTACAGCACTTCTTTTATTATTAAACAACATCTTAAGAGGTTTACCGTCCATTATAGTTGCACTCTAAGCATAACGTATCAAATATCTTGACTTTTTCAGTATCAATTTGCATGTCTAACCCAAGATCAATTAACTTATTTATCTTTCCATTTGTACATTTCAAGAATAATTGGTCATAGGGAGAAAAAGAAAGCAGTGAAGTGTCTATTTTTGGTATGAAATTGAATAAACTGGATTGATTTCTGGTATTTGTTTAAATGTTGATATGAGCGCATTGCTTCAGATTGTTGGATTGGATTTAGTTGTTATTGTCTACTTGTCTATATGTCGCTGCTAGAAGCACAATAAGCATGCAAGGTTGTCTAAATAAAGATGACTTGTTGATCAGTAGCTACAATCTAAAAAATGATAGGATATGATAGGGCCTCATATATACAGTATGTAATTTGATTACAGTTTGCCTTGATGTTTGCACTTTCAGTCCATGACACAAATCTTCTGCACTCCAGTAACATAATGTAGTTTATCCTTTAGAGAAACACAGACACTAGTAGAGGAATGATGTTTCATTTGATATTTTGAGCTTTAAAAACACAATAGAATGCTATTTCTTTTACTTCCTACTGTTGTTTTTGCTTGGTGTGTACATTTACTTAATATGTATTTGTTTGCTTGCTATTTAATGTTGCTTTAATGAATTTAATGAATGGTAAATTTGACCATGGACCTGTTTGCACTGATTTTGGCTTGTTTATATAAAAAGAGTGTATTTTTAATTCTTGTTTACAAGTGTGCAATATGGATTGATTTATTTATTTTTGTCAGTATGATGACTTAATAAAACGAACTCATTGAAATAAAACACTGAACATGATTATTGTTTCCATACTGTGGCTATGCTTGCATGTGTGAGAGAGTTTACAGTATAACCCTGTTCTCTTTCACACAGTCGTCCGACTACCAGCCTGTCGTGGTTGTTGAGTCCCATACGGGTGACCTGCATAATGTGTTGGCGGCAGTATAAGTTGGGATCAGTGGTGACTCTGCTCATCATTACCGGACTGATCTTTTTGGGCCTCCTGTTCTTTTCACTACCTTCAGCTTTCATCCAGAAGATCTTCAACATCTCTGGATAATTACCTGGTGCCAGCACAAAGCAGGTTATTAAAGTGGATGGCATCACTTATATGCATTGCTGAAAAATGCAATGTATTGCTAATTTAAGGCAAATATGAGATCATCTGTCAAGTTCAAGTTATTCAATGGTATTTGGTACCCATCAAAGGCTTTTTATGGGATGGATGTTTCTTCATCTATTAGCTCTTTTGCCTCTTTCTGTATCACTGCCATTGGTTTAATTATTTGTCTAATTACAAGGTAACAGTGTCTATACATGCATCACAGGAAATCTCTGACGTGTATTTTTGAAAGTCCTGAACATAACATATCCACCACATTTCAACCTAAGCACAGTATTGTGGCAGTATGCTAAAGCTGACAAAAATTACATTTGAAACATTTTAACAGAATAAAATGCTCGACCTATTTGTGTTACTAAAGCAAATTTTGTAGTTGACATTTTCCAACACATATAGGCCTGGCTATATTCATGCCATGTGCATGTAATTTTACAAAGGTACAGCTTGATTGGAAATGTCACACAAAAAGAGAATTTTGACCTGGATTTTTCTATATTCAATAAAAATATTAAAATGTGCTTGTTTTAATAAAAATTACCCAACACATTAACGTACCTAACGTTTATAGATGAACACTTTATGTATTTGTATACATTCTTACTTATACTGAAGTATCTTAAAGTAATTTTTTTCACTATTATGATTTTTTTTAATAATATTGTGACTGAAATTTAAATATTTCTTTAACGTGCTAACTTGTATTTGTTTTTACATGCATCTTACAATTAACAAGGAATTTATGCATTTGTCCTCATCCTGTATTAAAATTAATCACGTGGGTGTAGGAAAATGGACAAAGAACTGAATTGCAACGTTTGTGTCATCATATTTATTACTTTTGTTGTAGTACATAATTACTTGAGTACCTTTTATAAAGAAATTTTAGTACCTCTCAGCCACCGTACTTCACTGGGGCGCAGAACTACACGTCGAGCGCCTATTGGCTGAGCTCGTCTCCGGGTGGAAGCGGGCCAATCAGCGCGGGCCACGGTGCGACTGTGTTGTGTTGTTACGCCGCTGGTTGGAGACCGGCTGACTGAGGTGGAGAGTTCACGCGGCGCACACAGCACTGCACAGCATCGATAACTGAAGAAGGTATTGACTAGGCATCCAGATCAACCATGCGAGCGTTCCTGGGTGAGTTATAATGCCAAAAAGGCGTGAACTCAGCTGTAGAGTGGTGTTTTAACGACACGAATGCGTGTGAGGTAACTTAGAGAGCCTAACTTTAGTTAACGTAACGTGAAGAGTTGCAGCGTGAAGGATAACTTTCAGGTCAATGTGATGAAAGGGAAAGCAAATATTATTTAAAACGAAATGAAGGTTGTTTTAGAAAGCCCCTGTTTATATAAAATGTAGAATTATAGTATAGTTGCAGATGCAGAGTGATTAATGGTGGTGTGGCCTAAACATTACAACAGATTCATCATCTCCATACTGCATGTGACCAATTTTGTGTCTGCAATCATCCTTTGTATGTGCTTAGAGTCTGGAAGTAGAAAGTCATTTTTGTCATGGAACACAACTGCAGTGTTTCATGCTGTGGTTCTTGTTTTTACAGATAGATGCTGCATTGTTTTTTCTTCTGTAAAGCTGATGAAGTCACCTGATGCTCTTTCTTTATGTTCTCAGGTGTGTTGGCGTGTTCTCTGACTGTGCTCTCTGTCCACGGTCTCTACTCTGCCGGTGATGATGTGGTTGAACTCAACCCCTCTAACTTTAACAGAGAAGTCATACAGAGTGACAGTCTCTGGCTGGTCGAGTTTTATGCACCGTGGTAAGTTGAAGAGGATGGTGAAAGTGGAACCCAGATATATGTCACTTGTAGAGATCTAAATCCTGTAGTTACAGATCAGGTTACTGTCTGAAGGACTGGTGCTGAATCAGCCCAATCAGTCGCTTTCTGTGCAGTATATACACTTTGTAATGTCAGTTGAAAGCATAGTGTAGTTTTTCTTCTGTAGTATTTCAGGCACTTTATTTGCATCACTTTGTTTGCCTGTCAATAGTTTTTTAGTTTGCATAATTCAGTCGTGAGCATCCTTATTAGACCTGTGTGGTTATACATTTCATGTTATTGTTCAATATCTGTAATCGTTTTGTTTGTTTGTTTTTAAGGTGTGGTCACTGCAAGAGTTTGGCTCCTGAATGGAAGAAAGCAGCCACAGCCTTGAAGGTAAATTCCAAATTTAAGAATCGTTGAAGAAGTGAATGCAAGGATGCATGAAATTGTTTAGAATAATTGAGTTTTTGACTTTTTCAAATCCTTGCATTACAAAAAAAAGTTGTATTACAGTAAGGTTGCAAAATGATTAATTGTGTTTTTTTTCACATTCAAAGTAAGTTTGCCTATATACTGTGATTCTGTCGTGTATTTATTATGTGTATATATAAATACATGTGTATATATTTAACAACAAAAAAACAGTTATATGTATATATATTTATACTTGTATATAATTGATTTTTATTTATAAATCCTAACATTTTTATTGTGTGTATGTATGTGTTTACAGTTATACACCTTACATATACAATATTAGGGCTGCACGATAACCGACATTATTATTATTATCACGATTATTTTGCTCAATTTTTATCATGATTAATAATGACGATTATTCCTTTGCTAATTAACTATTACTATTAACTACTACTATTAATTATTCACTTGTGTATTCTTATTGTACCACAAATAAACAAACTGAACATGTTTAGAATGGAGAGTTTTTCTAAGCTGTGAATAAATATAAATATAGCTGTGTAAATAAATAACATTAAACTGCCTCTTTTACATCAACTTGTAACCGCCTTTACTGACAAGATGCGCATTACATATCGCGCGATGATTATCTTGCATCCCTCTGCAATTCTTCTACCGTTTCAGAAAGCGCTTGCAATCTAGACGCAGTAACGTCATAGTGACGCAGTCCAATCGGTAAACTCCGCCCATAAAAACAGTTTGGTCTTTATACTGTTTAATCGCGACGATATTTAATAAATGATCGTGGCTCGATTAATCGTGCAGCCCTACACGGTAAGTAAACAAACTTAATTTTCAAATGTATAATGAATTAAAAAAAAGTTTCTTGAGCACCAAATTAGCATATTATATTGATTTTTATGTAACATTGAAGCCTGTAGTAATGGCTGCTTAAAATTCCCATAAATAAATAGATTTTTTTAAATAGGTTAAAATATAAGAAAGTAAGTTGTTATAAATTATCATATTTCACAATTGTCAATGTTTTTCCTATCATCCTGCCGTCTCAGTGGGTATGGACATTTGTTATAAATTGTGTTTTTTATTAGTTGTTAATTATTAGAATTATTTATTTTAATTGCTGAAGTACTAATTGCATACTTACTATTTGTAAGTATGTGTCCTCATTTATTGTTCTGTATATTTTTAAATATTTAATAAGGGATTTGCTCTATTGCAGTTAATTGGATAAATCTTTGAAAAAGAAATCAAATTTGTGTTGTGGTGCAGGGCATCGTGAAGGTGGGTGCTGTGGACGCAGACCAGCATAACTCCCTGGGAGGCCAATATGGAGTCCGCGGCTTCCCAACTATCAAGATCTTCGGAGCCAACAAACACAAACCAGAGGATTACCAAGGTTCAGTACTGCATCTTTATAAAACCTCTTGGCATGCAAACAAAGTAAACCTTTTTTGGTGGTGTGTTGCTCCTCCAGAGTTCATTGTCACTCTCTTTCCCTCTCTCTCTCTCTCTCTCTCTCTGTGTTAGGTGGCCGTACCAGTCAGGCCATTGTAGACGCAGCTCTGAATGGTCTCCGCTCGCTGGTCAAAGACAGACTTGGTGGAAAGACCGGAGGCTCAGACTATGGCAAACAGGTCTGGACGCCATCATGTTGACTTTGTTACGATATTGTTAAGTTTGCATTTTTGATTTACTCTTTGGGATCTGTTGTGATCAGAGTGGAGGAGGTGCCGGCAATAAGAAGGATGTGGTGGAGCTGACCGATGATAACTTTGACCGTACAGTGCTGAATGGTGATGATGTCTGGGTGGTGGAGTTCTTTGCCCCCTGGTGTGGTCACTGCAAAAAGTATGTGTCTCGCGTACATCATAAGAACTGTCTGTCTGTCATTCCGCTGAAATAGTATCTGACATGCTGAGCCATGCATTATTTAAGTGCTTCAATTATTCAAATGGATACAGATACAATGAAATTCCTCTGACACCTGGGCTTTCCCCTGTTGACTTTCTTTAATGTTTGCAGTCTTGAGCCAGAATGGACCGCAGCCGCCACAGAAGTCAAAGAGAAGACTAAGGGTAAAGTGAAACTGGGTGCTGTGGATGCTACTGTTCACCAGGGCTTGGCGAGCCGCTATGGGGTATGTCTGATGTATATCACTTATTTCTTTGAATATAAACAATTCTTATGTTGTCAGTAGTTTCATTTTAGATCCCAGTGAAATCCCCACAAACTAAATTTAATCTCTATTGGACATTTTTGTTGAATATCTGCTGTTTTTTATTATTTTATTGTTGCAGAATTCCACTTTTATGCACTTTTATTTTTTTTCCTTTTTTGGGTTTACTAATTGCATCTTGGCTTATGGTCATTTCCGCTGGTAGATTCGCGGATTCCCCACCATCAAGGTCTTTCGTAAAGGAGATGAGCCAGAGGACTATCAGGGAGGACGTACCCGATCTGATATTGTTGCTCGTGCCATGGACCTTTACTCTGAAAACATCCCCCCTCCAGAGATTAAAGAGGTGACCGTTTTCTATTTTTAATAGGATAAACAAATATTATTAACTAGTATGTTTTAGTTAGTTAGTAGTTAGTAAATTAGTTTACATATTGTTTTAAAAAATATTAAGGTTGGTTTATATTCATGTGAATTTTATTTCCTTTAGATACTGAATGAAGACGTTTTGAAGAAAACCTGTGAGGACTATCAGCTTTGTATAATATCTGTGCTGCCTCATATTCTAGACACAGGTGCGTTGCGATGGCCAAAAATATATATTTATTATTATTATTATTTTTTTTTTTTTTGGCTTATCATTTGATAATACTCGTAAATGAAATGGTTCCCTAGAGATGCATAATTATTAATAAAATGTATTAATTTCATATAATACTGCAGATTATTATTTTATATATTGGTCAGTATTGAGTATGTAATTATGCATGCATATTAAAATTTTCTTTCAATTTAAATCTGTTTACTTGAGGTACTATATAATTTCAGTACCAGCCATTTATCAGAGACCAGCCGTAGACCTTAGAAAATATAGTTTGACAAAATTTAAACAAAACAAATATTCATGTAGCCATCTGCATTTAATTATTATTACTGTTTGAATATTATGCACTTGTATATATGGACTGCAGAATTTGTCATAGTTTGAGTTGACAGAAACAACGCTGTTCATTTGTGGAAGTGAAGCTTAAACTCTCTGTATTCTTCTTCTCTATGCTTGCAGGTGCATCTGGACGAAACTCTTACCTGGAAGTGATGAGGATGATGGCAGAAAAATACAAGAAGAAGATGTGGGGGTCAGTGTTTTCAGTTTGAGTACAAGTTGAGATCAGCCTGCCCATAAATAACACCAGTACATGTCACTGCTTGTGTGCCAGAGACAAGCCTTTAGGGAATAGAGAGTGGGATACAGTCAAACACATCATTCTCTCTCTACAGTTGGTTGTGGACTGAAGCAGGGGCACAGATGGATCTGGAGGCATCTCTTGGGATCGGTGGATTTGGCTATCCTGCCATGGCAGCCATTAATTCTCGCAAGATGAAGTTCGCTCTTCTCAGAGGCTCATTCAGTGAAACGGGCATCCATGAATTCCTCAGGTAACAGAAGGCTGAAGTTTATGTTTCTGGGAAGCAAGTCACGTCACAGAGACTGTTAGCATACAGTAAATTGAAGGTGTTGTTTATAAGGGCCCTTCTAACTGTCAGCCTGTTTTATGTTGTTAAACTATTAATGTCTTTATTTATGCAGAGAACTTTCTGTTGGCCGTGGCTCCACTGCTACAGTGGGAGGCGGTGCTTTGCCTAAGATCAACAGTGTGGAACCATGGGATGGGAAAGACGGAGTGGTGAGTATAGAAAACAGTGTGACTGCACAGATATCGTTCTTTGTTGTTTTCAAACCCTTTTTTTGGCCTTTCCTCAGTTGCCCATGGAGGATGATATTGACCTAAGCGATGTGGATCTGGATGATCTGGAGAAGGATGAGTTATGAGCCTGGTCTAAACTACTCTAGACCCCAAATGATGCCCATGTCTTCTCTCCCATGGATGAGGGGACGGTTGGGACACAAATTTCTTTAAGACTTCTGAAAAGATACAAATAAAGCAAATGGTTGTGCAGCTTTTTAAAGAAAAAATCTCCACGTTAGTTGAAAAAATATGGCTTTTCAGTATGTACATCACGATTAAGGCCTCAAGTTCCTTCTTCACTTTTTGATTGGCGTTTTCAATCAGCTTGAAGCAGAAAATGGCTCTCTGATTATCAAACACTTGTTTCCAGTAAGCAGATGTCACACAGAGGCTCTTCACAGAACACTTTCTAATATCTGTTTCATTGACTAGATTTAACCAGATGGTCTTTTTGGTATTGAGATTAACCAGTGGTTATTTAAATCAGCCTTTCTGTATTTTCAGCAGCTCCTTGAGATGCAAGATGCCTAAAGTTTCCATTTTCACCCTTTTTCCCTCTGATGTGACTATTTTTGTTTTTGGTGGTTGTTTTTAAATTGTTACTGAAAAGAATGTCATCCAGACTGTATCCCTTTTTGCCCATTTGTCTAGACTGGGTGTAATGTGGGCGTCGTGTAGATTTTTCTTACACAGCACTGTTTTGAAAAAAAAAAAAAGTTTTTTTTTGTTATGAAAATAAAACAAAAATAATGAATTCACTAGCTTTTTTTTTATTACAGAATTATTTACGAAGGAAAATACTCAGATGAACACCTGTTGCCTAGGAATCAGTGGTTTATTGCACATACACATACACGGTAAAGATGCAACACTTAGATTCGCACTGATGCTTTGGCTTCACACAAATATGGCTGGACATCCCATTCCCAGCTGCTATTGTCAACAATCATGCCTTGCAACACAATTAACACTATACAAAATCAGAAATGACTCAAATCTAATATATAAACGTATCCAGTACAAATATTCGTTTTGGCATTCCACTTCAACAGTCATTTTACAGAGGAAAAAAAATACTAAAGGAGCACTGATTTACCACGCATGCAAAAGAGCAGATCAGGAGCCAAGTGGAAAAAAAATATTTCTTTTAACAGAAAGAGCTTGAAGATTCTATATTTGACATGAAGTGTTACTATTGCATTCCATGGAGCTGCTCATCAACAGCATCTGTACTGTTCATGTTGACACTGGATTGGTGGAAGGACAAATAGAAACTAACCACCTGTCATTCTATCTTCTCCATATGTCCACACAGACTACAGCGTTCAAATATTCATGAGCAGCCTAAAGGCTGATGGCTGCTGGTTTTTACCTTCAGGGCAGAAATGGTTGTAGAAAATGTGTCTGTCTGCTTATGTGGCCTTGAAGAAGTTTCATTTAGAATTATAACAAAAACAGCATAAAAATAATTTTGCATGAAACGAAGTACAATTCGAGACATTCTGACCTCCTGAAAAAAAAAAATCCAAACTTATTCTTGCATATTACATTTTAAATCTGAAAGATACATTTGAACTCGAAACACATGGAAAAGAAACCCCAGCATGCAACAGTGGGCATTCATTATTCTTCATGTTTGGTTTCAGTAAGACTTTTCAAATAGTTTGAAAGCGTCTAATGTTTCCTTAACCTGCATTTATTTTGATCAAAATTACTGGGAAAAAAAATTAATTTTGGCAAAGCCAAAAGTTTTTATTTTAATATAATTTAAATCTATCACCTGTGATGCAGTGTCACATGATCTTTCAAACCATCAAACTGATTTGCTGCTCAAGAAACATTTCTCAGCTAAGTTCGAAAGAACAGAATTAGTTTAAAATAGGAATCTAACAATTGTAACAAAGCAAGCATGTTTGTTATCACTTTGAAGCAATTTAACGCATCCTTTCAGAATTAAAAAATAAAAATCTTATTGACACCAAACTGTTGGCATGCTCTTTTACACAGCGATACTCTTCTGTTAAAATAAAGTAGAACATGACAGTCTGATGAAAACGATCATAATTGGCAGGACAGCAAGCCTCTCCGAATGCAGCTAGACCATATGATCTATAAAACCCCAAATTTCAACAAAAAACACCTAGATACAAATACTATGTTTAGAACATGCTAAAAGCATGCAAGTAGTGCTCTGGAGATATTTGAGATTGATTTTTGGAATGAATGCAAAGAAAAAAGAAATTTGCACATGGTACTGACTAGTCATTCAATGCTTTGAGTGGCATGCAAACAATGGTGAAAATATAACTCATTTTAGGTCACTTGACAATCTTACAGATTCATGCTAGTTTCAAGCTTTTTTTTTTTTGTTAATGCAACCAATTGCAACAAAAAAGTTTAAATATCTGTAAATACCAGGATTTTGCCAATTGATTTCAAGGCTTCTTTCAAATTCTGACCATTCCCAGACATTATTACAACTCAACAATACCAATTCCAAAATCAGGCTGGAATACTGATGGAAAAGGTAACCACCCATTAGGAGAAACTTTTTTTTAAAGCAGGAAAGATATGTAAGTGCATCATTAATAACGCAAACTACATTTTTAATTAAATCTTGCCTTTTCAGTGTGCACGTGAGTGGTTTCCTGTCAGCTGCTTTTAAGATCTGGATTCATAACTGTCGAGAGCTGCTTTGGTCGGACTGCAGTAGTCTGACAATAGAGGGGTCACTCTTGGCACCTTTGATGAATTCTTCCAGAGACAGTCTGCCTATAAATTTGTCAAAACAACAACGTTATTTCACCCATTTCCAAAAGTAACATCTGACTGCTGCAAATATTGATGAAATACCCGAGATAAATCCTAGATATTGTTTTATCTGTGTGCCAGTGGTTGTCATGGACACTGAAAAATTGTTTTCTAAATTAGTACTCTCTTGTTTTCCAGCATCTTTAAAACAAGAAAATGTACTTGGAAAGCACACTTACATAAGACATAAAAACATTACATTTGGCTCAATAAAAAAACTATTTGATAATTGGGTAAAAAAACTTTTTGTGCATATATACATATATATGAAATTTCTTCCAAGTGCAGTTTCTATGAAATGTTTTGTGTTTAAACTTAAGAGTCTATATAAATATTAACAGTGAGTGGGAGATTCTCGAGAGGCATACCATCGTTGTCTGTATCCATCTGTCGAAATATCTTATCTGTTCGTTTCTCCGGTGTCGACTCGTCCTCGGGCATCTTCATCACAGATGACACCATTTTATAAATCGCCTGTGAAGATGAATGTAACTGTGTGTCAAAGCATATGGTAGTTTGCCGTCACACACAAAGGCTTGGGTTTTCTTGGGTCTTTATACTGTTACGACTGTCTGTCAAAAGTTTCATAACGCAGCTGTCACTGTCACAGCTTCAGTCAACACTTCATATCAGAGTAATCAATGCAAATGATCATCAGCTAGTTTCTCTGCCAGACACATTTAATGTCACTTTCAGATATCGTTTTATAACGTGTCCCCAGTCGCAGGTGTAAAAGAGCCATGGACGTTATTAACATGGAGCGTCAACAGACCCTTTGAAGCAGCGAACAAAGCCTTTGTGTTTGGCCACCATTTGTGGCAAGACCATATGGCCTGTGGAACACTTGATTGAGGAGATCTGTTTATTCAGGAGGTCTGTATCACCAAACATTAGACTGAGCCAATATTGATGTGGAACAAGCTGCTCGGAAAACAATGACTCGTTGGGTAAAATACAGAAATGCAAATGAAACCAAAAGCACTAAAAAGTAGCACCTCACCTGTACGATTTCCAGCATTTCAGGCCGGCTGATGTATCCGTTGCCGTCCAGATCGTACATGCTGAAGGCCCAGCGGAGCTTCTGCTCCAGGCCTCCGCGCGAGGTCACGCTCAAGGCGATGATGAACTCCCGGAAGTCGATGGTGGCGTCGCTGTTGGTATCAAAGGTGCGGAAGACATGCTCCGCAAATTTGGAAGCATCGCCGTAGGGGAAGAAATTGGCGTAGATCTTCTTGAACTCCTCTACCGTGAGGTGGCCAGATGGGCAGTCCTTCAGGAAGCCGCGGTACCACTCCTGCAGCTCGTGGTCCGTGAACTCTGTGTTCTCCCGCAGGTCATTGAGGACCTCGGGTCGCAACTTGCTGTTCTGTTTACCCATGACAAAACTTTCTCACAGACGGTTCCCAGATGCTCGCTGCTCCCTGTCAGCACAAACACAAAAAAAAAGTAGCTACTTAGCTATTTTGAACCCCAAATTAGCCTCTTTTACACTTTCAACACAAGCCAGAATAAAGAGATCCACAATTTGTCTGCCAGATGTAGGTTTCGGAATAATGGAAAACGTGTTACCCTTCCAAACCAAGGGAGTGGATCCTGGTATCCATGGAAACCATTTAATACCTTGTTAAGGTGAGAATTTATTGACTCCTTCACAGTGGGGTAAATGGGGGAGGGCACTGAGCAGCATTCAGGGAGGCTAATATGAGGGCATAACTGTCACCAGACCCCCTCAGCAACAATCAAGTCAGCGTGGGTTACCAGGGAGATGATGAAGAGATGTGTTTTTTTGCATGTGTGTGGGTAATTTGGAACGGTTGGTGTGGCTTACTGTACATGAGCCTGTGCTCGTGGCGTTAAGAGGGGGCAGAGTGTGAGGTACTGCTTGTTCTATTTAAACAAATCATATAAAGACCATATAAACGGTGAGGTGGCAGGGATGGGAAATTGAATGATAGGTTATGTAAGCTACGTGACCATATGCACTGGTTTCTATATTCTCACTCTTTTTACTACAGTCTCTTTCTCCACTCTGTTCATATACCTTTCTTAATCTGACTTCTTTAGTAATAAGGTCATTTGCTTTTTTTACTCAGACCGCAACACTTTATATTAAGGTGTCCTTGTTACACGTTACATGCACTTACTATTATTATAATAATAAATTATGCATAATTATATGCAAGTAACCCTCATCCTAACCATATAGTAAATACAAGTAGTAATATTACTCAGTACTTAAATGTGTAGGACACCTTAAAATAAAGTGCGACCTACAGATCTAATTGTTTTCAAAAAGACATTTAAAATGCAACTCATTCAAATAATGACTTAAATACACTTCTTCAAAATGAATTTTGTTAAATTTGAGAAGACATTTGACAATCTTTTATATCTTAAAAAACACTTCAGTGCGTATTAATATTAGGGAAAAAGTCTTAAAAATAAAAGAACACCAAAGTCAACTTTGAAAAACATCCATAAAAAAAATATTGAACAAAACATGAAATGATATCAGATCATAGCATCACGCCCTTGCAGAACAAAGTCATATTTCAGGTTGTAAATGTCATGTGGTCCAACCATAAAAGAGTAATTAATGATATTTGTAAATAAATATTATTATTTTATATTTAAACTTTTTACTTGAGGGTGTAAAATTGAAAGACATATAATATATATTTACAAAACCAATTGAAACCAACATGAACAGTATATTTTTAATAATTCTGCACTTAGTTATGAAAAATATCAATAGTGTAGCACTAGTTTTGAATAATATAATTGGCCGCTATCAGACCTGTGTAAACAGAAGGCCATTACTATGACCTGACTGCATATTTTAGTTTGGAAAAATCTATCTTCACACAAGCATCTTTCCTTCCAGTGAATCAGGATGTCCTACTTTAGCCCACAAGCTCCTGGTTTCAAGACTGCAGGGTGGCAAGTGAGATCATGGCTCATTATAGATATAAATCGGTGTTCCTGTGACTAAAGTACCTTCTGCCATTTATCTCGTGCTGCATCCAAAGAGCAACACAGCCACATATTTTTTTCCTAAATAAAAACGTCATGGGTAACTGAGTTACTATGACCTAAAAACCTTTCATTTTCAAAACTACTGTAAAGGTTCTGCAATTTATTTTGGTTAAAGCTAATCTCAGTAATAGAAATACGTTCTCTAGGCATTTAAACGTGATTCGTCCGCCTCTTCAGAAAATGATTTTGCTCCGTTTGCTTAGTTTGTCAGGGCCATCATAAGAGTGGCTCCTCCCTTGGCTCCAGTCACATGGGTGAAGCTACTGGCCTGGCAGCACGCAGGCAGACAGACATAAACATGGGCGTAGCTTGCTGCTCCCTCCCTCTTTTCCCTCAGACACTCACCAAGCCACAAGAAACCCAGAACTTTCCATCTGAAGGAAAAAATGTAAGCTCATGCTGCTGTCAAATGGAAAAAATATAAAAAGTAGGGTCCCCACAGGCTCTGATCCAGAAGAAATAACAACATCACAGGGGGCACATATATAGAGCTGAGAATCAGGCCCACATATTCATTCTCTGTGAAGAGGAACCAAAATGAATGACATGATGGGAGGAGTGAGCAGTCAAACACAGCCCTGATTTTCCAAATGCTTGAAAAGCTCCTCAAATGAATTGTGGGTGGAGAGCAGATGGTGTATTACTTTATGCTCCAGTACCTCATGGTTCAGAAGCATCCTCTGCCACTCACAAACCATAATGCTTTACAGGTGCTTTCACAAATGCTGTCTTTCTATAAACCATACAAGTGGTGCTCACACACCCTAAAGAAAACTGGGAAAGCCTTATAGCTTCTTATGTCAACATCCCAAATGACCTCATAGTTCTTAAAGGGACAGTCCAGTCAAAAATGTTACATTCTGACATCATTCCAATATTTTGGAATAAAATAGTTTATATGGAAAATCTTCTTAAATCCTTCATTAGTTTTAACATAGAGGACCAAATAATTTAGCCATACTCAAGAACTGGATAAAAAGTAAACAGATTAATTGAAAAAAAAAATCTTAACTGAAAATAATATTTTTTCAATGAATAGACTAAAACGTAATCCCTTTTCTAGTAATTCATTTACATTCTTCACAGAAAATTAAACGAGTATAACCTGAGAACTGTACATACTGATTCATTCTAACTGTTCTAGTGAACCAATAAGACTGAAAGCCAATATTTTCATTTGTCATTCACTGACAGTCTTATAAATGAGCAGATTTAATGTGAGAAGCTGGTTAATTTTTTTTTAACCAAAATAAACTGATCCACTGAAGAACTCCAGCTCAAAAATAATAATTTGTTTATGAATCAGACATTATCATTTCCTCATGATGTCATTGCTTGCAGTAAACTTAAGTTTTCTTAAACTTTCTTGGTTTAAGAAAATGCATTAGTCATATGGACCACTTTATGATACTTTTATTAGCCTTCAGTTTTCTTCTTAAAGCTTGAAAATTCCAGTTACTATTTATTTTAACAGCATGGAAAGAAATAGCTGGTACATTATTCAGTACACTTTTTCCATGAAGGGGGAAAGCTATACAGGTTTGGAACGCCCTGAGAGGGAGAGTGAAATCACAACAGCAATTACATTTTTGGGGGAACTATCCCTTTAAGGGTTAAAATAGGTTTGGTAATGTCAATCAACGTATGGAAAAAAGCCAACATATACAGTTCAGACAAGCTTGTGAGTATTTCAGTGTTATTTCATTTACTTCAACTGTCTGTCCAGATGCATTTGTTAGTTTAACATAGTTTCTCTGTTTATCCGAAATACCACATTCTATTACACTGACCTCTGCTGCACTTTTTTCTCACCAATTGTTGCCTCTGAAGACAATTTTCTGTCACAATAAGTGAGAGGCTCTTATATAGCATCTAATGACTAAACATTCCTGATTTCCACACAAGACCTATTTTCCAGTTTCCCTCCCAGTAGCCTCGGTTGCACAAACCTATCTTTGTCACCCTCCTTCCTCTCATTAGAGTAGCCCCTATTACAACACTGCCACTCTGGCAAACTGAATGTTGTGTCTCTCCACCAGATTCCACATACTCACGTGACCAGTTTCACAGACCAATGCGAAAAGCATTCATTACACTCCATTTAAATCAAACAATAATATGAGCCAGGTTGCCATGTGCACAGATCAAATAGCCAGAGAGACGTTACCTGGAAAGCAAGGGACACACTTTGTACACATCGGTACAGTTCAGAACGTAGTTCTACAGTATTCATCTTTGACCCATCATGCATAAAACATCAACTCAATTAACTCTGTGTGTGTGTGTGTGTGTTGGTGTGAGGCTCATTAAGCCTTCTATTCCCCAATGTGGCCTAACAAAAATGCACCCTGACAGGTGTCAAAAGATCAGTAGAACAGAAAACACAGTTTTTCTGCTGCTCTGGTGGACCGTAAAATCACAGGAAAACAAACAATCCGCTTGTACCCTCGTTTGAGAATTCAGGGTGTTTTTTTCCTGAAATAGCTTGCCGCTAAATGTAATGATGTCTAGAGGTCATCCAATACATTTCCCATCCAGAATGAATTCTCCCAAAACAGTTTTACACATTTTGCTAGTATTTACCAGATTTAGACTAGAGATGGAAATGGAAATGTTGACAGCGGTTCCGGATTGTTCTGACACTGATGTCAGGCTTGGCAGGTATGCCACTGAGATGATTGCAAGGCATCATGGAGAGACTTGATTGGAAAAGTGGGAAATTGACCTCTCACTCTTGCTGTGAAGATCATGCTGTGACCCACAAGGTGATCGCAATACAGGAAAATTAGAAATACAAATGGCAAGAAGAATAACTTTGTTTGTTATCAAACCATATACAGACTACAATTGAAAAGCTGTAGGCTAGTGCAAATATTAATATAAAATAAGGGAACTATCACAAGAGATGTAACTATAATTATGTACTCAGTTATACAATATAGTAAGTAACAATTATGGCGAATAAATAAATGAATGAAAGAATTTAATTACATTTCTGCAATCTAGAAATACTAAATAATCTTACGTACCATTGTCAAAACCATTGCAGACAGATAAAATGAGACATGAAACAGCCTACACTTTAAGGTGCTATAAAGAGCTGTGTATTGATTCTCATGGACCGCAAGCATGCAAATGATGGGTTATCATCAGCAGCATATGTTATTTAAAAAAATATTGGCGGCATAAGACAGACATCAATATACCTCAAAGAAAAAGATGATATGTCCCCTAATTTGTCAGCTGAAGCCTTGGTCCGTCGGGTCCTGAGGAAGGAGTGTCCTCACAAAACTTTCAACATTTTCGCTGCATGAAAAAACTAACAGAAGCTCGCATATACAAACAAAAAACTAAAGAGCGTTTGTTTACACGTGCCGGTCGATCTTGTAGACTAAAAGTTAAAAAGTTGTCGTAATAAAAGCGAAGCGAAAAAGTTATAAATTGCAGAATATTCTACAGACTCCATAACATCTCAAAGACGCACTTGAAACCTCATCATTGAGCGAGAGACCTGACACCACACACACAGCTCTGCTCCGCTGGCAATGGACGAGACCACCGCTAGACTGTAGGGGGGACTCGCGGAGCTCAGAAAGGGATGTCGTTATCATATTTGAGAACATTCACATTCTAAATTCGTGTTTCAAGTGGCGATATGGGTGAAGACAAATAATGAATCATTTCTGCGCACACACAGTGATGTGGTGAGAGTAAAACACTATGCTACTATTTGGACGGCTCCGTCGCTTCGAAGTAGAGCAGATTGCAATATACTGTAAAAAGAGCGGTTCGCTGGCGGAAAAGAAAGCGCGTTCTTGTCTGCAGCTGGATATTGTTGCATCCTATTTCCATAACGACCTCCGATTTCTCTCGTAAATCGTCTTTAAAGATAATTGCATAGCTAAAACATAGCTAAAATGTAATGTAAAAATAATGAGGCTATTTATCTAACCCAATAAAACCGTAAAAAACAACGCTTCAAGTTAAATAAGTTTTTTGTTAAAAGTAAGCCTACAATTGAGGCAACTTTTTAGTTTATTCATTTAAAATTAATTAATTAATTTTATTATTATTTTTTTTTTTTATAGAATTACTGCTACTTTTGTAGACCTACCCAAAACACTTTGACCCACACACATCTTCCTGTATTAAATACGGATTTATATTTTAATATATAGTTTGCTGTACATGTTTTTAATAGCACATATTGACCATATATATAACATTTTTCTCTCAAGATTCCAAAATTCTGTTTATATTTTACAATGCTGCTCCTTTGTAGGCCTACCTGATAGCGCACTTTGCCCCACATACATCGTCCGGTATTAAATATGGATTTAAATTTCAATATATAGTTCTGATGTACATATTTTAATAGCTCATATTGACCAAACATATAAAAAATGTTATCTCAGGATTCCAAAATTCTTTGTTATTTTATTTTAATTCTTGCATTCATAGGTGGAAAATTCTGATGTAAATATGCTGGACATCTCCACCAGGAGGCAGCAGAAGTTATCTTGTCATTTCTCTTGTAAAGTGTCCACGACCTGTCACATGCCTATTTCAATATTAGCCTTTATATTTATGTATATGATAAAACGGTCTATTTTTCACAACATTCTGATCCAAAACTCATCTCTTGAGAAGTTGTTATCTAGGCCTAGGTCTATATGCAATTTATATCCTCTCCTAAAATTCTTGTTGTGATTTTGAAATGCAATGTTATTAATACTTCATCAGTAAGGGCTTGTTGACCTAAAAGACCCTCTCATCTAATTTATTATTATTATTTGTATTATTTAAAAAACAACCCATTTCTTCAAAACAGAAAAACATAATCTTTGATCTCTGATTGTACAAATAAGTGACCTTTGCTCTTGTTAAGGAATGACAAGATATAGTTGCATGAATCAGCTATGAGTCTATGCAATTGGAACTGCTTTTATGTTTTTATAATATTTGTTTTTATGTATGTCTTGATTTCTCAGCTGAATGGACCCCAGACCCATAAAGTACCTCCCATGTTTAAACATGATTCTTAAGAATGCGCAACCATGATGGCACTGAGCTCAAAAACAAACAGCTAATGTTGACAGATATAAATGTACCTCAGACACACAGGGCAATGGACTTTCTGGCCACTCCATGGAAGCGTGATAATATTTTCATATCATTTTGATTTCAGACTTCTTTTCTGTTGAAAAACAGTTGGCATTAGTGAAATACAACAAGAATGTACACACACACATATATATATATATGTAAAGTTGATTTTTCAACACATACCAATTAGTTATCCAAACTATTTTTTAAAAAGTCAA
>JAUYWG010000057.1:21475816-21512398 GCA_034779775.1 Enteromius afrohamiltoni
TGAAAGAGCCAAAATGCTGTAAATCATCATAGGGACAATATAAAATTATACTGTACACTGAGGAAAAACGTTTTGTCTTGGCACAAAACCTTTTTTGTTGAGTTAAATTTCCCTCAAGCCTTAAACAGAACATAACTCAATTCATAACAAAGGCTCAACGCCTATTAAAACGCAATACAGAAAATTACATGGTACACTGAGCCCTAATGTTTAGACTTTCTTAGAGCAGATATTACTGTTTATACAGTAGTCAACATTTAAAGTGGATCAAAACCTTTTAATCAGCAAGCTTTCATCAGCTCTGATCCCTATGTGATAGTGGCATAAACCAGTTTGTGCAGAGAGGGAGTTTACTCAGCTTTTATTTACATTATTATGTATATATTACATATTATTTGACTGTGTTTTTGTAAAAGCACTATGCGAATGAAATTAAATCATGGCTTCGCTGCTCTTCATCTTATGTAAGATAGAAAAGATAAGTCTGTCAGTATCTGAACCTTGATATGTCAGTGGACTTTTAAACAGGTATTTATGATAAAAACGGGGCTGCTGTGTGTTGTCCTTTTCAAACTAAAACTTGCCAAAAAATCATATTTTTATACAAATATTTAGCTGCATTAATAGAGTAAATGGTGCTGTATCTTCTCAGGGATAGGATTGTGGTTGAGCCTTGACTAGAGACTCTGAAACAATGCATGATTAGTTCCAGGTCATAGAAGACATAGACTACAAGAGATACCTAATATAAATGACAATTTGATAATTAGTTCAAACTGTTTCTCTTTTATTATTGTGCACACTTAAGAGACAGATTCAAATAAACAGGTTCAAAGATTCATCTAGCTGCTGGCCTCTGCAAATTGAATGTCTTGCTCAATGCTTTGAACGAGGATAGCATTTCTTCTTTAAAGAGGAGACATAATCTTTCTTGTCTGTTGTAATGCTGTTTAAATAATCAACAGAGGAAATCCTGCATAGTGTCCTGTATCACAATAGCTTCTGATTCTGATGATGTTCAGGAACCAATCCTAGAACATTCTGCTTGATCAGATTTCCATAAATCAAAAAATAAATAATGTTTTGTTTCTCCAAGTAGACTTGCCAGGACAAACATGATTGGTATTAACTCAACAACTCAAAATAAGAGGTTAGTGGTTAGATTAAATGGGGCAAAAGGGCAGAAGGTTTAATCATTTATTCCTGTATCAGTTTAGTCATGTCTGATTGGCAATACACTTGGTAAATCACAGTATGTCAAAAATAAAACGCAGTCAAATAAATATGTTGGTTCCGAGATTAGTTAGGCTACACGACCTCATCTTGTTTGGTCTAAAATGTCGTCACACTACATCACAAGGAGCCAGAGGGACGTTGTCGAGATGTTACCAATACAAAAGGTTGGATAAAAATATTAAAACTAATTACTCAAAATGTACAAAATGTAATCATTTAGTTTTTTTTAATTAATATACATACAATTACAAATATATATAGTAGTTAAATAAAAAACAATTTTCTCTGCGTATGTTACATGGATCATGTTACATGGATCAGTAAAAGGGAATGAATCAACCAATTAACAGATCAAGCAACTCAAATGAAAAGCCATTTTCTTTCCATTTGAAAAACCCTTGCCATTACATGAAATAGTTGCCTTTGTCCTGCCACAGAGGCAGAAGAAGTGAACTTTGGAGTGGGGACTTCAGTTTTTGCATTTGCTATCTCTCCTCCCATTCTTTCAGGACCTGCCTTAATATATAAAGCCATAACAGCAGTAATACAGCAGATCACATCTGAATACGCAAGGGTCTTAAGGAAAGAGCTGAACTGAACCCATTATGGGGGACACTAAGCTCTGCCTTTTGCTGCTTCTAAGTGGAATAGTCTTGACAAGTAAGTACTAGGATTTAAAAGAAACATTTGTGACTGTAAATTTGTATGTATGTTTTATAATAAAATACATAATGTATATATTTTATGTTTTGATATTCTTTTTATTTTATTACATATTAATTACTGTTAAACTTTAAGAATATGAAATGTTGAAAGGTAATAAAATGAAGTGAAATCCTCTATGATTTTAATGTTGTCATCATGTATTAATTAGTTACGTTTTGGTATTATATTTTCATTTCATCAAATAATTTTTTATAAGTATTATATGGTAATGTTCGATATTGTTTGTGTAATACTCATTTTTTTTTGTTTTTAGATGCTCAATATGAGGAATTTCCTTGCCTATGTAAGTAAGATTTTATAATTTATATTATAATTATATATATATATTTTTTTTAATATGAGTACAATTCCGCATTGAATATATTATCTAATGACGTTTATCAAGAAAAAAAAACAAATAAGAAAGCTTGAAGTGGCATTAAAGCAAAAAAAGCTTTGTTAATTTTTGTAATGTATCTTTTCAAGTCAAATATACATATTTTTTGGTCTCACCCTAATACCTGTTAGCCTGGGCCCGCCCATACTTCCTTTGACGCTACATTCATTTCGCAAGCAAAGTTAAGCTCCTATGAGCTTTAAAGTCGTGGAAGCCAGGCTAAAAACAGTGTAAGTACAAATGTATAACAAGGCATGGGTAACAACACTTTTAGTTAATGTACATTAAGTACAAATGGACTAAAAGCACTTTTTGGTAAATAAAGTGTTGCACTTTATATTAAATAGACAATTGCTATGGATTTAGCATGGTATTACTCTGATGTTACACAGCAGCGGGCAGTAGTTCCAGTTACTCTTATATATACTGCTGTTACAAAATCTAGCTATGTAATTCCTGTTACATGACTACTTAGTGAAGAGAAAAAAGTGTTATTACCAATGTCCTGTTACACATTTGTACTTACACACACCATTCTGAGGGTTGTTGCATGTGTGTAGTTACAGAAATATATCAATTCTATATAGCAATGTGGTTACATACTAGATACACATCTAGTTACATTGTAATTACACAGGTATTAAGGAAACTTAATATAAATTATATATACATTTTTTTTTCTTCTCGGAAAAGCAATCTAAAGCTGTAGAAAAGAGTTGTGTATGTTGTGTGTATGAGTTGATGTTTAAGATGTGATCTTTGCTCCCCTAGTGGCTAAAAGGTACAAGAGCTTCCAGAAGTATGAATACACTTATGAAACAGAGTCTCTAAATGCCCTGAATGGAGCAACCAATGGCCCCAAAGCAAGATGCAAGGTATAAATGTCGACTGTGAATATACTTAGATTTTTATTTTCCTAAAACTTGAAATTTCATTCATATTATTTTTTAAACAGGTTGAAATTGAAGTCCCACATACATGCAGCTACATCGTACGCACAACAGAGTGCGAGTTGAGTGAGGTGACTGATGCTGATGCAGAAGGAAATCCTATCTTTGGGCCAGCTGCTGGTACAGACGCTTTCAAGTCTGCCATGGAGAAGTATGTTTCTCAAAGCATTCTACACCAAACAATATTATATATATATATATATATATACACACACACACACACACACACACACACACACACACACAAATAAGAATGAAATAACAAAGTTATAAACCTATTAAACATCTACACTGATCCTAATTCTAATTCTCAGGAACCCACTGAAGTTCACAGTTGAGGGAGACGATGACATCAAGTTGTTTCCTGAAGATGATGAACCAGTCAATATTTTGAACATCAAGAGAGGTCTGATCTCTGCCCTTGCAGCGCCTGTGCTGGAGGAGGACAGAAACAGGAGAATGGTCAGTCAAATAAAGTCTCTAAACCATCAAAAAAAGTTAACATTTTTTAAAAGTATAATATGTTTTGACTAATTCCTTTCCAAATTCCTTTCCAAATTCAGCCCACTATCTATGGTATGTGCAAGACAGCCTACACCGTGAATGCCAGAGAGAACATTGCCACTGATGTCACCCTCAACAGAGACCTATCTAAATGTGACAATTTCAGGCCGATCAAGGACCACACCAGTCCCCTGGCCCTTATCACAGGTTTGGTAAGTCAACCAGTCTTTGAATAAGACAACAAATAACTGTGTGCTGGAATTCTGATGGCTTCAATGAATTTGAACTTTTTCGTCTTTTCATCACACAGCACTACCCACTTGCTCAGCTCATCACAAGCAGCCAAACCTGCAACTACAAGTTTGATAATGCACAGAAACATATGACCTCTGCTTCCTGCACTGAAAACCACATGCTTGTGCCTTTTTCTTACAAGTAAGTTCATTGACAGCCACATGGGTTTTTACTTTAGACTGACCGTTTCATTTATTGATCTTCTTATTCATTTCGATTATAAACAGGGGACAGTATGGAGTTACTAACGTAGGAAAACAAGTCTTGACTCTGGTGGGAGTGTCTGTGCACAATGACAGAATCTTTGATCACAGTAAGAAGTCATTCAGACGCTTAAATTAACATATATTTGCAGTAATTGTGTTTTAATTGGTGTTGTTTTCTTGTTTACCCACCTCTAGAGGTAGCCAACATGAAGACCCTGCACCTTGATGGAAGCATTGACTCAGTCCATCCAATTAAGGATAAAGAGGTCATGCTGTCTGTTTTACGGGAACTGGCTGGCCTTTCTGAGACCAACAACGGACACAACAGAGCCCACCTAGCTCACAAGTTCATCGCTACAATCCGTAAAATGAATTCTGAAAGCCTGAATGCTGCTCTACCAGAGGCCCTGGAGATTTCTCGCTCCCTTGTGTACCAGGCGTTGTTCCAATGTGGCACACCAGAATGCACCAGCTCCATTTTGCAGGTTCTCAGAACCTTTGACCGTTCCTCTTTAGAGATTGATGCTGCAGTGTATGCCATGGGAATGGTTCCCAACCCATCCAGAGACCTTGTTGAAGAAATGTTGAAGATGGCGAAGTACAAGAACAGCAAGCCCATCTACTATGCTCTTAGCAATGTTGTCAGGAGGTGAGAAAACAGACACAGCTCAACCGTAGTCATGGTGTTTGATCTGTAAGTGAATCTGAATGCTTATTCGCCTGTCTTATCCAAGGCTCTATGAAGCTGAAGGAAGTGTCACCCCTGAGATTCAAGAAGTCGCTGAGTACGCCCTTGAACAGATTGGCGACTGCACAGGCGACCAGGAACATGTGTACCTGTCCCTGAGGGTATGTTTAACCTATTCCATTACTCATGCTTCACCAAAAATAGTCAAAAATAACAGCTGATATGTGGATACTGAAATCTGTATATAAAAATTCTAAGGTCATTGGAAACATGGCTGCCGCCGTTGGAGCTGCAAGCCCTGCTCTGAAATCAGCGATTATCCAATGTGTTAACCAACCTGCTGCCTCCCCTGAGGTCCAGCAAGCTGCTATTCAAGCTTTTAGACTCACGTCTGTCCCTGATGAGGTAAACAAGATATCTTACCTTATTAAAATACTATCTAGAATGTTAAATAAATCTAAGATATTTACACTTATGGCCACCATAAACTTGCTATTTCTAACAGGGAAGAATAGTGCTAATGAAGGTCATTTTCGATGGAGCCTCTCCCATACAGAAGCGCGTTGCAGCATATCTCGTTGTGATGAAGGACCCTCAGCCCTCTGAACTAGCTCAGCTGGTCGCTGCTCTGCCTAAAAATGAAAACTGTCAGGCTATGACCTTTGTTAACTCGCACATCAGAAACATCCTGAGCTCCACAGCATCGGAGACAAAGGAGTTAGTAAAAATCTTCATACATTTTAACATCTTAAGTATAAAAACTGTATCTAATTTTGCTTTTGCTTCTCAGACTTAGAGAGAAGATTCTCAATGCCCTCCAAGGCAATGAGATCAAAACTTCCACAGACCCAACCAAGTACTCACAAAATTACAAACTTGGTTCTCTAGAGGGAAATGTGATATTTGAGTCTGAAGAACTTCTGCCCAATGAAGTCATCCTGGAGATGACCCTGAATGCTTTTGGATATGACGTAGACATGTTTGAGGTACAAGAGCAGTTTTTTAATTTTTAAAAAATTTTTTTTACATTTTCTTTAGTTTTGTATTGCATTCTTATAATTGTTTGTTTTTATAGATTGGGTTGAATGGTAAGGGACTGGAACCCACTGTTGATGCCCTAATCGGCATTGATGGATTCTTCCGGGACACCATGCAGAAGACAGTTAACTATGCAGCTGATAAAGTGCCCAGGGGCAATGACATTATGCAGAGCATGTTCCCTACTCTATGGGATAACATTAAAATGCAACAGGTATTTTACATTTTTAATTTTATAGCATGTTCTTTTGTTTGGTTTATCATCACTCACATACCTGTCTCACTCTAGGCTCCTCAAAGCATTGTCAAGGAAATAATGGATAATGTTAACAAGCTCATACAGAAATTGAAGGTTCAGGATAACCCAGAGGCTATGATCTACCTAAGGCTTCTGGGTGCTGAAATGGGCTATCTTAAAACCAAGGATATGGAAGGCTTGGCCAGCTCTGCTGCTTTGCTGACTAATAGACTCTTAAATATGTTCCCTGCTGATGTAAGTGAACTTCTTTAAAACACATATTAATGTTTAGCAAATCTGCTTAACAAATAAAATACCATAATGAAAAAAATGGATCATGGTCAAAATAAATTGAAATGTATTGATTGTACCTGAACAAATTAATGATTTGTTTTACAGTTCCTAAGGAACCTTTACTCAAGTGTCAACAACAACCTTTTCCTTCACTACGTCTTCATGGACAATGAGTTTTATCTACCCACTGGTACTGGAGTTCCATTTAGAGTTGCCCTGTCTGGTACTTTTGCTCCTGGAGTGAAAGGAGGACTGAAAATTGCCCCTGAAAAGGTATTGGTCCAGCCTTTTTCTCATTGTGATCAGTATTCAGGATTTTACTAAGCTATACCAGATTATTAAACCTATTTCTCTTCTCACACAGAGCGAAATGGCTTTCATGCCATCGGTAGGTGTGGAGTTTGTGACTGAGGTTGGAGCTCTCTTAACTGACTATGTTGAGTCTGGCCTGGAGATGCATACTAACATCTACCATGAGAGCGGTCTTAAAGTAAAGGTTTCTGTATCCAAAAAGCAACTCAAGCTGACCTTTCCCACACCACAAACTCCAGTAAAACTCATCAGTGTGACGTAAGATGCTACTGTTAACAGAAAATGCAATCATTAAAGTAATAATGCTCTACAAATACGTAACAGAAATTCTGCATTTTTATCTCTCTGCACAGTAACTCCTTGTTCTCAGTGACTGGTACTGAAACAAAGACTATTCCTCCGATGATGGAACATGTCAAAGCACAGAAATGCACTCCCTTCTTCCCTGGATTTAAGTACTGCGGTGCCCTGGAATATTCAAATGCCTTTTCCAGTGATGCCTCTCCCTACTTCCCCTTGACTGGTGACAGCAAGTAAGGAAAATACTGCTTTTATTTATTTATTTATTTTCTGTTTTTTGAAACTTAAAATTTGAACACTGTGTTTAACTTTAGATTTGCCATTGAGATCCACCCCACTGGTGAGATTTCTGCATACACAGCTACTGTCGACTATGTGTATGAAGACAAAGTTGACACAGTGACTTTTGGTCTAAAGGCAGAAGGTAAGGAAAGATTCATTATAAAATCCCTTATGATCTTGACACATTTTATCTATTTCTTAGCAACTGAAATGTTCCTCTTTTCCAATATAACAGGAGCATCATTTGAGGGCACAGCAAAACTGATGTTTGACAGACAGAAATACAGTGTCTTAGCTGATCTCCAAATTCCTGATTATGATCTTGAAGCTGGAATTCGGGTTCATTCTGTTGAACGCAGCACTCAGAGCAGAGCCACACATGGCATTCAGCTTGACTTTGTTAACAAGAATATACCTGAGGCATCTCTTGTTGCCCTTGCCAAGTATGCACATGTCTATATTAAATATGTTTTAACAATAACAATATATGTTTGTAATAATTACACATTGTGCAAATAAATTAATGGGTTTGCAATTTTCTCTTCCGTCTTTAGGACGTCAATAAAGGATGCCATGCTGCAGGTTCAGCTGCTCATTCCTCATTTTCAAACTGATGCTAAAGTAACTGCTCAACTGAAACACGCTGAGGGTCTTACAGTAGAGCTTGAAAGTGACTTTAGGCTCCCAGAGAAAACTTCCTCTCTTCAGAAAGTCATTTTGAAATATGGTACATTTTAATTTAAATAACTTCAACACAAATTCAGTGAATAAACGGGAAGTTCTCTGTTATTTTAATAAATTTTCATGTTGCTTTTTAGATGCGGAGAAGATTGAGGCTGAGGTCACTTCTGATGTCAGCACTGAGATTCACAACACTATTCCTATGGATGCCATCAAAGCCACAGTCACTGACCTGCTTGATCAGAAAATTGGTACATCTGATATGAAGATCCGTGATGTCTTGATCCAGTCAATTGAGGTAAATAAAAAATAAATAATTGATTCCACAAACCTGTAAAGTTATACAAGTAAGCAAAACATAAATATATAGCTAAAAAAATCTAAATATAACACATATTCAATAATCATATAGGCCTCAAATACCTACCTGGAACAATTAGCTGCAGACATCCCATATGTCCAGGGCTTTAGGATTCCTGCCCTCCCAGAATTCACTGTCCCAAAGAAGCTTTTCCTGAACACGTGAGTAAATTAAAAATATTATATATTTTAAAATCATATCTATAATGTTACAAATACTAATTCATGTGAAGTACATTAATGCAAAATTTTATCTTTTTTTTAACAGTGAGGGTTCTGCTAAATACAAGTTTGGCCAGAATCATTATACCATCTCCATTCCCATTCCTCTTGGTGGGAAATCTTCTAGTGATTTCAACTTCCCAACTGCCCTGACCACACCAGAACTGTCAGTACCTCAGCTTGGCCTGAAGGTGGCTTCCATTAGCATTCCTCTTCCAGAGCTCTTTGTTCCTGAAAGTCTGTCTGTGTCAGTGCCTCACACAATAAAGGCAGAGATGTCCAGCAAGCTAAGCAGCAACTTCTACAACATGGAGGCAACAGCTTCTGCTGGCAGGGAACTTGGTGAGAAACCAAGCTATTCTGCCATGATGGAAGCCACCGGAACTAGCCCAGTGAATCTCCTCTCCTTCAAAGTGGAAGGTATTTGTACATTTGTTTGCAAACAATAATCTTAACACATAACACATTTTTAAATCTGTAATGTAATGCTTATTACTTAAATGCTATTGTGTTTATGTGTAGGATCTGCTTTAGTGGAAGAAACACCTGGGGAATCTTTGAGGGCTGAGATGAAATCTTCTTTTGATCACAAGCTAATTGAAGCCAGTGTTAATTATGTTGAGGAAGTGACAACTGCTGAAAAAATCAAATTTAAGTCAAGCAGCAAGATTGAGGCAAAAAGTCCCTTGGGTCTGAAGATTTCACTGGAACACACAAGCCAGGTTGGAGTCAACGAGGAGGAGATCTCTGGAGACGGAAACCTGATGGGCTCCATCAAGGTTGGTCCTCTGGATGGTGAAGTTTCTCTGAGTCAGTCACTTATCGTACTCCCATTTAAGCCAGAAGTGAAAATCAATTCCTTGCTGAAAGTACACTCAGACCTTCTCCAAGCAGAGAACATAATTGAAGCGACGCTTATTGATGGAGAACTCTCTGTTTCATCAACAACAACTGCATTTGGGTCCAGCCTGATACATGATGCTGAACTCACTTACAAAGGGTCTCTACTTGCTCTGAAGTCAGACACAAGGGCAAAGGTTCACAGTCTAAACATCCAAAATGTAGCTGAGGCTAGTGCTAGTCCTGATTTGGTCAACATTAAGATTAATACGAATGCTAGGACTTCTGCTGGGGATGAAAATCGTGTCCTTTCTCAGTTTATAGCAACACTGGATGCCAGTGGGCTGGATGTAAAAAGTGATTTGTCTGCAAATCTGATTGAACAAACAGCTTCTCACAAGTGCAGCCTATCCTTGACCAGGAATGGCCTGGCCATGAATGGCGAAACCTCACTGGAAAGCCCTCTCATTCCTTTGACGCTCAAGAACACATTCAGTGGAGACCTTGACACATCAAAGCTTTCCTTGTCAGCTAAGACGAAGGGTAACTTTATGGAAATGACAATTAAAAATGAAAATTCTCTGTCTGCATCTCTGTCCTCTGTAGCTTTCAACTCCATAACGGATCTTAATGGTGATGTTGTAACTTATAATCATGACATCTCCATTCAAATTGAACCATATAGTACTTCAGTGACAATCAGAAATAATCTGGATGTTCTGGATATCACTCTGGTTAATTATGCCCAATTTAAATCACTTCCATACACAGCTGACCTGAATGGCTTTTGGAAGCTTTCCTCTGGTGCAGATGAGCTGAAGCACATATACGATATCAGATATCACGATCTGGTTATCTCTGCTAAGTGTGGCACTACTGGAAAACTCATGGGATCTCATATGAGCCACAACACAGAAATCGAAGTTGCTGGACTTTCAGTCACATTCGGCAGCGATGCACTGTTAAACTCACAGTACCTACGCTTCAGTGGTAACCTACATGCCACTGCCGTTCCCTTCAGATTCAACGTTGATGCCATGACCAATACAGATGGTGATTTATATTTCTATGGTAAACAAAGTGCACAAGTTTACACTAAACTTCTTATGAAGGCAGAACCACTTGCTTTTGCACACTCACACGAATGCAGAGTCTCAACAAGTCACAATTTGGACAGTGGTCTATCAATTGAAACCAACCTTGACAATAAGATTGATACTGTGCTGACACCATCTGAGCAACAGGCCACAGTGAGAGTAAAATCTAAGGTTAACAACCATTTGTTCAGCCAAGATGTGAGTGTTTACAACAGCCCTGAAAGACTAGGAGTAGAACTGTCTGGATCCATCATGACAAACCTCTTCAATAGAGTCAACCTTGACAACCAAGACCATGATTTCTCAGCCTTCCTAAAATATGATAAAAACACTAACAGCCGTGTCCTTAGCCTCCCATTTATTCAGAATTTTCCTGTAGACCTGCAACACATCAAACTTACAATTTTAAGGGTTGTTGAGGCCATGCAGTATTATATCAACCGAGAAGACATTATTGCTGAGATTCAGAACCTGGCTAAGTACATTAGTGATTCTGTGAATGAGCTAAATCTGGAGAAGAAGATGATCAAGATGAGTGAAGACCTGATTGCTGCTTATGAGAAGTATGGATTTATTTTTGATGACCTGGAGGCTGCTCTGATAAATCTAAAGCATGTTTTGTTGAAGCTAGTCACTGAATTAGACACTCGTGTAGAAGAGATAGAAAAAAGTGTGAGAGAAATAATTGCAAGCATCACACTGTTTGACACTGCAATACAGAAACTAACAGAAGAACTGAATGCATTCAATGAGAAATATGACATCAGAGCCATAGTTCTTGCTATCATTGAGGCTACTGAAAATTTTATTGAACAGATTGATCTAAAGAGGATGAAGGGCAGCGGCAGTGCCCTCTTACAAGATCTTGACGAACAATATGCTATTAAATCCACACTAGAGAAGATTTTGAGTGAACTGAAGCAGTTTGTTGCAGACTTTGACCAAGAAAAGTTCATTGAGGACATGAGGAACTTTGTTACCTCTGCCAACTTCAAAGACTATGCAGACAATCTGATGGCCCAAATCCCCACAGAGGAAATCCGTATGACTGTTGAAAAAGCAAAACAAGTGCTTACTGTACTGGGAGGGAAGCTGAATGCCATCTACAGCAATGTGAGAGAAATCTTGGTGAGATCTGGGGTGGACAAGAAGATAGAAGCTATTCTGCAAAAGGTTGTTGAACTTATTAAGAAATTCAATATTGAAGAAACTGTTAAGGTTCTTGCTGGCACGTTGAAATCTAGTCTTACCCCCATCACAGAGCTCCTGGATAAGACCATGACATACTTGAAAACAACAGAGGTAAAGGAAATCATCGAGCATATAAACAATTGCCTAAACCATTGCATCAGATATGTTAGATCATTTGACTACAATGCATTTGTGGATGAAGCCAACCAGAAAGTCAAGGTGTTGATAAATGATCTTTACACCATGAGTTTGTCACTTGAGATCCGGCAAAAGCTTGATGCAATCAGAGAATTTGTCAATTATGCTCTGTCATCTCTTACTGCTTGCCTTGAGGAGCTGAGAACGATCAAAGTTGCAGATGTGGTCAAAAACCTCAAGGACATTCTTGATAGTGCAGTCTACATTGATACCGAGGCACTTGTTGAGAGCATCAGGAAGAGAATTACAGACATGGATATAAGAGAGGAAATCATGCGACAAGTGAGTGGTATCTACAAGAAAGTAGTGGCCATTGCAATAGATGCATGTAGTGCTGTTATGGAAACCATCCTAAAAGATCAGGCAATTGTCGATCAGATGAAGCAATTCTGTGATGGAGTGAAGACAGGACTTAAAACAGCAGAATTTGAGATCCCAACTTTCATTTTCCCACTCACAAATCTTGTTGTGCCCTCCATCAAAATAAGTTTAGAGAAGCTTCAGGAATTCAGCCTCCCTTCTACACTGATTGACCTTCCAGAGTTCACCGTTCTGCAATATTACACCGTGCCACCAATCAGAATAGAGTATGATGATATTAGGCAGGGACTATTAGTCCTATTAAACTTTATTGCCAATTATGAAATGCCACCTGTTGACGCCATCTTTGGTGACCTAAGAATTATCTACCTGCCAGAAATCTCTGCCATCACACTGCCAGATATTAGTTTTCCACTGATCTCCCTCCCTGAAATTCCTAAATACTTTCCGAATCATAAATTCCCAGACCTGCAGATCCCAGAAATAACTCTCCCTGCAATCCCTAGTGAGGTCATGATGCCATGCTTCGGAAAGCTTTATGGTGAGGTCAGGGTCACCATTCCAATTTTCAGCATGAGAACTACAATGGAATTCTTAAACTCTACTGAAAATGCAGAAACGCCTCAATTCACTGGACACATTACTTCCCATGGATCTTCGGAATATGACATTCTTAAATACAACTTGGATTCCACAGCTCGAGTTGCCATCCCTAAGATGAGTCGTGTGATTGTTTCTGAAACCCTGAAAATCACTCACAGTGCCCTAGCTGTTGACCATCAATCCTCAGTGTCACTCTACGGCTTCTCAGCCCAGGCTGTGGCCAAGAGCAATGTGAAGATAACTACTGCCTCCTATAGTGGTAACATTGACAACATGGCCTTCTTTGCACTAGAGGATGGAATGTCTGCAAATATTAAAACTAAATATACTGACAAGATAAAAATTCCTGCGCTTTTAGTGAACAGTGACCATTCCTACATTAATGAGATCAATCTTAAGCAGGATGGCTTAAAAATTCATCTGATCATGACGGAAGAGGCCAAGGGCCAAATATCTGTGCTAGACGAGTCTAAAGATATCACAGCCAAGTCTATCTCAACTATAATTATAACTCCAACAACAGCCACACTTACCATTGATATAGACAGCGATGGTGGATCTATAAAGTCTAAACAGAGCTTAAAGGCTGAAGGCGTTGTACTGAACTACTTTGACTTTAGTGTCCGTATGGAATTAAATGATGATAGTGGATTAAATTACTTGCTGGATGCTTCTGGAAAGATTGATCTCAGAGACATGAAGATAGTCACAAAAGCAACATATGACACAAAATTTGTTGGATTGCTCGGTGGTACGTTTTCCAGTGCCTTTAACTTATTAGTGGAACCCTTTGAGGTGGTCCTTGATTTCCAAAACAAGGCTAATACAAAACTCAGCTTCGAAGACCCTCTGACTGCTAAGATTGATTTCCAGAATGATTATGCTCTTATCATAAATACTGACATGCAGAAGTTGAGCACTGTGGCGCTTGCTCGTTTCAACCAGTACAAATACAGTCACAACTTTACAGTTGTCAACAACGGAGATGAGGCTGGTATTTACACTGCAGTAAATGGAGAGGCCAATTTGGAATTCCTCACTGTCCCATTCAGTATCCCACCTATCCAGTTCGAAACATTCAGTTTTATTGTTGACACTCCAGAAATCAGCAACATCAACATATATGAACATACCGGTCTTAAACATTTGTTGACCAACTTCAACCAGGCTATTGATGTAGACGCAAAGTTTGTCTACCAGAAGAACAAAGCTTCACCCATTTTTGATCTTGGTCTCATTAACCTCCATCCTCTGGGTGATTTAATCTCTGAAGTGTCATTCAAGTCCTCTATTTTCAGCCTCAGTGCTATTGCTGGTATCTATGGAAAAGATAAACCTGTGATTCGATTTGTAGCAATTACATCCTCTGAGTTTGAGGGACTAAAGGCCAAGCTCGAAGGAACCAGCAGTCTAAGCACCAAAAGTGGATTAAAATTAGCCAATTCTGTGGTCCTGGAAAATCGCCACATTGAAGGAACGCATGAAAGCACTGTAACTATAACCCCAGATGACTTTGAATTTGCACTGTCTATGACCACATCTACAAACATCAATCTACCAATTCTTACAGCTAAAGCCAGCCACCAATTTACTGCTGACAACAAGGCCCATCCAAAAGCTGATTCAACTTTAAAGACAGAGTACAAATTTGAAATTCCCATTATTAAGCTTGTTGGTAACGGATATGCTGAAAACATCTTAAAATGTGAAGGAACTCTTACATTTATCTCTGCTGAGAATCTCATAAAGGGTACTGTAGATGGTACGTTCCTAGACAGTGGTATTGTAAAGGGAGCAGTGAATTACGATGAATCTGTCTATCTGAATGGCAACAGTATGCGATATGCTCTTAAGACTGTTGTTGATGGCAACCTGAATTACAAAGATCTTAAGGTAGTGTTTGACGTGGATGAAAATCTGTCGGTGGAAACAGCTATGGAACATGTTTATGCTATTTTGAAGTTTTCGTCCAAGAATGAAGCAAATATTGGAGGTTTTAACACAAAGGGAGACCATACTGGCCAGGTTACAATTGATCTGGAGCTTCTAAGGTCACTGGTGGCTGATATGAAAATGGACTTGTCTCAACCAAGCACCTTTGGTGACCTTAAGATCTCCGAGATGGCATTGGTGGAACTAAGTGTACCCAAGCAGAAAATTGACTACACCTCAAAGTTTGTCTCTCCAGTATATACCACAGATGTTGTTGCAAAAGTAGATGGTAGTGCCCCATTTTACAAGACTTTCCTCAAGGCTACAGCCACTTCACCAGTTGTGCTCCTGGAATACAATCTTGACAGTAAGTATCTGCAAAGACAAAAATATAAATGTGTATAGATCATTCAGTAATACTAAAATTTACTAGGAGTAAATTACAGTAGTTTTCAGTGTGATTAATTGATTTGTGCTTTCACACTAAACAGGCTCCATGAGTACTACAATGGAGAATGATGCCCTTGTTGTAGGAGCAAATGCTGTACTTACACATGCTGACTTTACAATGGACTTCAGCAACGTTCTTCGTATGAGGTAAAAAAAATACTTCTGACTTTTAATTGGGTTATAAGTAAAAGTTTTGTATTGGGCTTACAAGTGGTTTAGATTATAACCAATTCTGTGTGTAAATAGAAATTGCTAAGTTACCTTATGAATTTTTGTTTAGTGATCCTAGCCATACTGTAAATGTGGACATCACCAGCCCAACATTCACCGATGTAAACTTTCGCTATGCTGCTCGAAGAGATGGCGTAAGTGCCTCAGTTTCCACACCAACAACTGGCCAACTTGGCTTCCAGCTTCAAGGAAAGATTCCATCTGAGGTGACTGTGAGGATCTACAGCCGTTATGCTGTAAGTGGCATTTTTTTTCATACATAACTCCTTCAAACTGAGCTATTAAATCTACGCTAACAACTCCTGTTTCTCTTTTTGAATTGCATTTTCTGCAGTCTGCACCAGAAAATGATGTTGAAATTCTGAACATCAGAGCTGTACCAAAGGGAGATGAAAAAGTACTGTTGATCAGCTACAATATACCAGCAACACGAGATTTGGCTGAAGGCTTTATGGAGAAGATACCAGTTATGGTAACCCACGTTGAACGTTTTGCAGATAAATATGGCATCACTGATGCACTAAGGCGACTCTTTGACATTCTTACTAAAGTTGAAAATATTTTAAGTAATGCTACCTGGCCTAGCGAAGAGCTTAGTGAGCTGTCTAAACTTTTCAGAAATGTAGTTGTTACATACCATAAGACCATTCAGGTCCTGCTCGATGCTGCCATAAACTTCCTGAGAGAGACCAAATACAAACTGCCTGGAATGGATGAGGCAACACTGCCTGAAATCTGTACCAAAATTTTTACAAACGCCAAATTTCTGATTACGGAAATGCTGGCGAAACTTGCTAACAACATGGGAATGCATTTGTCTGTTATCTTGGAAAACTTTAGCAAACTTGAAATTACATTTTCATCTGGAAAAGTCATGACTGTAGCCGAGGTGCAAGAAAATGCAAGAAGTATGCTGAGAAGTCTCTCAACGATGATAGTGGATATGATGAAGGAAACAAAAGGCCTTGATGAGTTTCTTGAGAAACTAGGACAGACTCTACAAGAGGTGGTTGATAATGCACAAGAATTTGTAGACAGCATTCAATCCGACTTCTTAGAAGATGTTGCTGCTTTCCTTAACGATTTCTACACAGAACTGTGGCAGTCCTTCGATGATTTAAGTGAAATATTTAATGATTTGAGTGAAATGTTTATCTTCTTAGTTGTGTTACCTTTAGGTGAATTATATACCACCATTTTGACCAATTGGGAGGAATTTGTTAATGCAAATAATGGAATACAGCAAATTGAGCTTCCTTTGCCCTTTTTCCAGTAAGCTGGTCATTTTGAACAAACAAATGAAACACTACCATCTTTTGGAAAGAGCATTCCTAAATGGACATTCAAGCTAATGGACACTTAACTGAAGTGTAATACCAATATGTATATAAAGCAACCGCTGATGCCACACATGTCTCATTATTATCCTATTGTATTGTTTTTATTTGTATAAATGATTATCCGAATACTTACCTTGGCACAAAAATGTCATATGTGACAGTTTTATCCTTGCTCTGTATTGATGTCATGATGGATGAAGCTAAATAAAGAACTTTTATTACGCAACATTATGCATCTTTTCATTTTGTTCCTCTAGAGATGATTAGCAATGTGCTTGAATAAAATGATGCGCAAAAACACACATTTCTTTTTAACCAACATTTATTGCATAAAACTGAATTTAATAATTTAGCAAAACTTGCATTTCAAAATACTACCTCCCGGTACATTAGCAAGAAGTTACTTGCACATTCCAGAACACTTATTTCCTAAAAAACATGCAATTTTTACATAAAAATACCTAAAGGTTTGTTAATAGTCAAAGCATTTTCACTATAATATTTTTGTCATATATTGGACGTTCCCCATTTATTTGATATTAGTAATTAGTTTACTTTTATTCTACACATTAACTTCAACATATCGTGGCCTAAAATTTTCGCGATTAGGATATTTATTTATTTATTTATTTATTTAAAAGACACATCTCCAGTATGCAGTAGCTCTAC
Source organism: Enteromius afrohamiltoni (assembly GCA_034779775.1). Taxonomy (NCBI): domain Eukaryota; kingdom Metazoa; phylum Chordata; class Actinopteri; order Cypriniformes; family Cyprinidae; genus Enteromius; species Enteromius afrohamiltoni. The sequence continues at coordinate 21,493,396 of JAUYWG010000057.1, forward strand.
TCTGCTCCCTTGTGGCGGAGACACTGAATTGTTTACACAAGTAAATACTCATCTATAAACATAGAGGTTATGAAATAATCTATGGAATTATTATATTAGCTGTATAGACCTACCAATCACAATTTTTAACACTGTTGATACTCTTGTTTGTGTATTGTTTGTTTGCAACGTAGTGGTTTTGGATGTCGGGATAGTTAATTCTTTTTGCTCATCCATAAAAGACAAAATATAAAATATAAAACCATATAATCATTTAAAAATAAAAAAAAAAAAAAAAAAAAAAAAAATTCAACTCAACAAAAGTACAAATCACTTTTGTGTGCCAGTTACAATTAATACAAATATTCAGAAAGTTTTATATATTGAAAACAACTTTTTTGAATACAATATAGTTTTCCTTTTTGCAAGAATCATCTTAAAGTCATAGACATTTTCTTTATTTTGGCTTGTAACCAATGCTTTTATTTGTGAACATACCAGATGCTGAATGTTTAAGAGAAGGTTCCTCTGATGTACCTGGATATGTGTGACTGTGTGAGCACTTACCTAACCACATTTTGGGGTCAAATTCAAACTCAATCAAACAACAGTGTTTATGTAACAATAATAACAACTGTCACTAAATGAAGGTTATAGCCTAAAAAAATGTGATATAAAATAGCCTAAAAAACAACGATAAAGAACACACTTTAGTGGAATTAGATTTAGCTCTAAACCACATTTACTTTGATTGACAAATAAAAGATGATAGACTGATTGATCGTTTATAGAGAACGCGCTCATTGATTGAATTAACACAGGCTATTAGCTAGATTAATAATAGTTAATTTGATTACTTCTGTGAAATTAACATATGCTGTATGATTAAAAAAATAAGCTAAATGTATTAAATGGGCTACTTATATATCAAAAACTAGACAACAGATTTCGCTATTAAGCCTAAGTATTTATTAATACCTCTGACACGTCACGAGGATATATCTCTACGAAGTATTCTGTCTACTATTTATACTCAGGATAGCCTGACCAGAGTAACCCTGGAAGCAGAACCAAACTGGTACACTTGAAGCACACGAATATGAAGCAATATGATCTAATTTCAGCTGTTCGGGGCACTTGGGGATCTTGACTCTTCGGGGGTCGCATTACCAAATGTTATCCGAACTTTTTGGTTTTAATCGTTGCTTGCCTTGGAGTGGAAAGTTCCCAACCTAAACCGCCCCTCCTACTACTAAGATCTATGATAGCAAACGTACAAATTTACAAGAGTCAACTAAGAGTCCTTCACACTCTTCAGGATCCTGCACGAGCTGAAAATGACCACCGGCGTGGAGAGACTATTCGACCAACTTGGACACTTTAAAAGGTAGGCTAACGTTACCTATTTGTTCCCGAGAAGTGTTATATGGCGATCACATCAAACTTTTATTATTTACTCCATGTCATCGTTATCGCATGGATGATGCAGATTTCTCATTATGTTGGTGGAGTTCTCAAGGCTACAATGTAAAAGAATCGTAATGTTAAGTCAACAAAAAACTGAAGGTTGCTATATCGGATATTAAGTACATTACGGACATTAAGTAAAAAAATGTTTTAGAAGTAAAAAAAAAAAAAAAAAAAGTTGTACTACGGATAAAATATATTTAGTTAAAAACCTCGTACAGTATGTTAAACAGGATATCACTGTATGATGGAATACTCAAATTCAATGACACTTCAGTGTAAATATGTAAACAGACTTTAATTGCCCGTATGCCAGTATTTGCAAAATATTAGTCTGTCTTCTTACAATTAGTATATTGTTCGTCCTGCTTTACAGACATTGAATAGTTACTTTAAAATTGATATTCAATTACGGGTGGTTTCCTGCCAATAACTAACTTCCATTTGATCCTTCTTTCCCTTCAGGTTTCAGGCATGTCTCTACTTTGCTGCTATTTTCCAGGCCATCTCTTGTGGAATACATTACCTAGCCTCAGTGTTCTTAGTTGAAACGCCTAAATTTCTTTGTGACGCTCCTTCAAATATTACAGACGTTCTATATAGGAATCACTCATTAACATCACTGGCAGATATATGGACTCACTACAAGCCAGGTGATGGACCAGTGGTAGTACGGACAGCTGGAGGAGACCAGTGGGAACTTAGTCCTTGTTTAAAAGCTCTGCGGCTTAATGCCGTCAATTTTCAGTATGAGTTTTTTGGGAACAAGACTGTGGAGTCATGTGGTGGCTTTATCTATGATCACAGCGAGGTTGAGCAGAGCATCGTAACGGACTGGGACCTGGTGTGTGAGAAAGAATGGCTGGCCAAGCTTACACAGCCAACTTTTATGCTGGGAGTTTTAGTTGGAGCTTTGCTGTTCGGGGACGTCGCAGACAGGTAAATTGTCTGCGTGGCATTTGTTTCCATAACAACCACTTAATTGCATGTACAACGCATTTCAAATGTAATCAGAGAAATCGATGAACAATAAGAACAGATACTTCCACCAGTGCAAATGTAATAGTTTAACATGGTGTAAATTCAGTGAATAAAAGTTACCCTGAGATAGGCTAACAAGAACACACTGTTGTAAGCATAAACAGGATTGAACAAATATTTAGGACAAAAAAACATTGTTTGTTATACAACAACATGGTTAGGAAACTAATTGGGGTTTATCCAGTTGTTAAGTCCAGAAATGGATTGTCAAGGTATTATATTACAGTGTATGTTGACAGATCAGTGCACATAAGGAGTATAGAGTGTGATAAGACAAGTGAACTCTATATAGTGTAGTACCACATTATACCTGAACATTTAATATGGCAAGATGGTTTACATTTGGCAAATATTTGATTCTGCAATCAGATAACTAAGAGCTCTGAGAGAACTGTACAGGATGTGAGAAATGCAGACACTGCATGGCTGCACATAAACAGGATATCACAGGTTGACATTCCATGAAGACTGTTCATTTCCATTCTAGACTGCAGAGAACTGGTGCTACTGTTTATTTGTATGTTCATTATCAGATTGGTCATGGTTGTACAACAGCAGAAGATTATTACTTTGTTCTGCACATGAGTACTATGTGTACTTGTGTATATAAATGATTCAACGCTTAAATAAATGCATAGGAACAGAATGTGGAATGGTCAAAGGTGGTCATGCTGGTGTACATAAGGCATTTGCATGAAAAACAAGCCTTTGGTTTGCTTTGATAATACAGCTGCCCTGTTTGTCTTTAAACAGTTGTTCACGCATAAATATCAAATTGTAAATAGTGAATGGTACAACCAGTCTCTTTTCATGCTTCAGATGAAATGAATATAAATCAAAAAATGTTTACATAAAACTATTTGTCTATAGCTACATACATTTTGATACATACATTCAACTGAACATTTTTATAATATGTGCATTTTTGCTTTTCGTTTTACCAGAATTGGCAGGCGCCCCATTTTGATGTCTACCAGCTTGTGCCAGTTTATATTTGGGGTCACTGTAGCATTCACAGGGAACTACTACCTCTTTGTGTTGATGCGTTTCCTTCTTGCAATGGTAAGTGAAACACACATGTTGATTTGGGATTGTATTTTGGATTAATCAATTTGACAGCCCTAGAACATGTACATTCATGCAAGCACATACAGTACATAAGTAGGCTGTATCTTACAGTCTAAGAGCTGGTGATGTAGCTATTTAAATTAAACATCATGTAATTAAACATCCCTGTTGTTCTCCTTTATTTTTCTTCAAAGCTTAAAACCTCTATATTCTAAAGGAATATGGTGAGAATTTTCACAATATACTTGGAAATTGTTGTCAAATATCACAAAAGATCAGAAACAACAACTTCCTCTAAGTAACAAAATTATCAGCCTCTTGTTTACTACAGTACTCAAAGCAGAAATACATCAGTTGTAAACATGTCAAACGTATGGGGAAAAAGGTTTCTAATATATTGATGAAGATGTCAGATTATTGATTCATAACTACTGATTAGCTGTGTCTGATTTATGAGTGCCAAAAGGGGTAATGCACTTCACCAGTGTTCATTAAATAACTTAAAGGGATTGCTCACAAAATCTATGATTAATTACTCACCATCATGTTGTTCCAAACCAGCAAGACATTCGTTCACCTTCAGAACACAAATTAAGATATTTTTGATTAAATCTATATACAGCCATGCAACTAAAATGTTCCCAGGCTCAGAAACGGAGTAAGGACATGGTTAAAATATTCCATCAGTGATTCATACATATTTTTAGGAAGCTACAAAATACTTTTTGTGTGCAAAGTGTGTGACTTTATTCAACAATCCTTCTCGTAATTTAATTAAAGACAAGTTTTGAAAAACATTTATTTTAATCATTGTTTATTTCTTCTAAACTCTTTCTCTCTCTCTCTTTCTCTGTGTTTGTGTGTTGGCAGGTGTCAAGTGGGTATCTAGTTGTAGTCTTTGTGTATGTGACAGAGTTTACAGGAATTAAAGTGCGCACATGGACCTCTATGCACGTGCACGCAGCCTTTGCTGTGGGCGTCATGGTAGTAGCTCTAGTGGGGTACCTTGTTCGTGTCTGGTGGATCTACCAGATCATCCTCACCCTCAGTACCTCTCCGTTCTTGCTCTACTGCTGGAAGTTTCCAGAAACACCCTTCTACCTAATGGCTAAAGGCCGGTACAAGGAGGCCCAGGAGCTGCTGGACACTATGGCTATTTTCAATGGCCTGCCACCAACCCTTAAGGTAAACCCACATTCTGTGAATGAATTGTACACTTTTCAATAATATTTATAAGAATATACCCTTAACTTAGATTTTGAGATACTAGTTCCATATTTGAAATGAAAAAATACAGAGGTAGCATAAATTGAAATGCAAATTAAAAAAAGCAATTCAGAACTCAAAGAAAAATATTGATACAAAGAAATTGCTGCCAAAAATCGTTGCAAACTTATTTAATATTTTTCACACAATATTAAATTAGAAACCTTGAATCAGTATGAAATGCTGCGAGACACTGTAAACATTATATTATAATATTCTGAGTGCTTATCTGAAAGGTAAAAAAAACAGTTGTTGAAAGTGGTTTTGTTAACGGCTTTTAAATTCGTCACTGACCTTAGGTGTCGGAGCTAAAAGATGAATGTGATGGCGCACCATTTAACGACAATAAGCAGGAAGGCGGAAAAGCAATGGAAGTCGAGAAGAGGTTAAGCATTCTGGACATGTTTGGAAGCTTAAAAATGGCCGGTCGCAGCGCCACCTGCTGGGCTATATGGTTCATCGGAAGCTTGGGATACTACGTCTTCAGCCTGGGGTCTGTCAACCTTGGAGGAAACCAGTATATCAATCTCTTCCTGGCTGGTAATGAACTCATGTGTACATGTTTGTATGTGTCAGCATTTATTCTCAAGGTTTTGATGCTTTAAACAAAACGCATCATAAAAGTATTATGATTGCATCTAGTATTATATCTTGCGAATTTGAGCATTTCTGTTGAGCTATCTGCAGTTTAGATTTATTAGTATAGATGTTAGCAGCACTTAAATTAACTATACTTTATTTAACTGTTATTAGGTGCTGTTGAGGTTCCATCATACTTGATTGGCTGCATTGCAATGGATCGGGTCGGCAGGAAGAAGACATGTGCCCCAGCTCTGCTGCTTGGTGGAGTAGCCTGCATGCTCATTATTGTGGTGCCCCAGGTATGAGATCATGTCTGTGTAATACATGTGATACATACACACTGTGATATAGCATTACACTGTTAAAGTCACAATAAATTGAAAGTAGCATTAGAGCTTTTTTTTTGTATAACGGATTATGGAAAAAAGTAGGATGTAGTCTTATATTCAGTGATTGTTGATTGGATATTGAGATGTGGGTGTTGCACTCAACACTGAAAGCAGGTGAACATGAGCTAGCTTGCAGGGACAAAATGATCAGAGACATCCTGCAAACATCACCAGACAAGTATCATTTTCACCGAAGGTCCAGTCATAACATTTTAATTAGAAATCACATTTAAAAAAAATTAAAGGGATGAATTTTTCAAAATAAGACCTATTTAGCTATTTACAAAACAGATTGGGTAATGATTCCATGCCAACTATAAAAAATACACACACAAACACCATTAAATATATTTGCTATTAGGAAATCAAAAGAAAGCTTATTCTGAGCCTCTTATTTATAGGAATTTAGTTCCAATGGCAAAACCACAATATATAAAATCTAGCCTTTCTTAGAAAAAAAAAAATCTTCGCAAACTTGTACATTTAAGTTGGTTTGACAGGTGCAGAACCAATATGAAACAAGTTGCTTCATTATCATTACTGTATCTCTGGGAGGAGGTAGGTCATTATTAAAATTAATGATTAACCTTGGCAAAAGTGGACATGTGTTTGTGTACATGTTTGCTTTTCGCATGGTAACTGGGGCAGCTGTTTGCATTAGAGCCTCTCGTTCAGTTTTTGATAAACCGTTTTGTACACACTTTCACAAGTTTCTTTACTTTTTCTTTTTAACAGAAGTTATATATTCACTAAATTTGATGCAATTCACCTTCAGGCTTCGAAAAAATGCAAGAGATGCAAGTATATGTGAAGTGACGGTCAGAGAATACTATACATCCCTCTTTATATACTAAAGAAAGTGCCCATATAATTATTGCAAAAAAATACTGACAGGTGTGTTGGTATAGCAACAAGGTTTTAAAAAAGCAACAAAGCTTGTGAAGATGATATCCCTGATAACCCTTCTTATTTTATCTTTATTTTAATTCCTACTGTCTGGTCCCTAGAAACACTCACAAGTGATTGAGATAGAGTTGAACCTCACGTGTCTCATTAATAGGGTCTGTGGCTATTACAATACTTTAAAGAACTTAGGCTACTTAGGACATACAGTTCTGCCAAAACCAATATTGTTCCTTTTCTTGCGTGTGACTGGCCAGAGAATTCACAGTGGTGCAGGTCTCAACAAGCCCCAAACTGTACTGTGTGTGTGTGAGTATCAGTCAAAATGACTGTCTGATTGGCTAGCTTGAGCTTAATAATTAATAACAATCTGTATGTTACAGATTGCTTTAATGCAGATATCCATATGGTGTTATTGATGGTGTCACAAGACCTGCGTTCAACCATCTGGGAATGTGAATTATTTTTACATGCAAAAATCTTCTGCATATGTGAGGCACGGTAGTCATGTCAGTGTTTTTCTCTCTCTGTGCTGTAGTTGGTGTTAAGTGTCAACTGGACCACTTTCCCACATGGCCAAATTTCAGTTTAACTTAAAATAAATGGCAGTTTTCCAGTGTCTGGGCAGCATCTTGAATTATAGATCTGCAGGTGTAAGATAGTCTCCTTGAGAGTAACACATGTACGCACAAGCCTAGTATGTCAGTTTAGCATGGTTGTTAAAACGTTTTTTGGAGGAAAGGTTAACTTGGTGAAAATGTTTTAGATGAAACTTTAGTAAATACATACAACGGAATCACAATCAATACATTTAACTGATTTTAACCCTTTACCATAGCTAAAATTTGTCTGAAAAGATGGACTTTTTTAGCCTGGCTACTGCGACTATAAAGCTCAGATGCCTCTGTATACTACTGGACGAATCTACAACCAATCAGACCACTCATTCCGATGACGTATGCGTAGCAAGAGAACTTGGAGACACCGTAACCAATTATAGCTAGCTTAATTAAAGCAGTAGGAAAATGTCTTTACTTACTTTACTTTACTTACCCAGGCTAGGACTTCTTAACAAAGAGTCATTTAATCCCTCAAACATTTTGTTCCAAACACTTGCTGCATCCGAAATCCTATGCTCTCAGAGTAGGTACATGGTGTGAATAAGTAATTAGTTTGGAACCATATGGAATTATATAGAATAAAAATAAGTTGTATAAATGTAATCCACACCCACTATTGCTGTTATGCCATTCACAAACCCTAACAGAGAAATGTCCATTGAAATTAGGTCATCTGGGTACATTTTGTCTACTGTTTTATTCATATTGTAAATTTGGACACACTATTGTGTGTTACTCAGAGATGCGCAAACATTAATTCTAATATGACAATAATAGGTTTTACAGTATTACTCTCTAAAGTTCATTGAATTGTAATTAAAGGGGGCACTATGAATGACTTCAAAGAAATTAAGGGATGTCATTTATGCACATTTCTTAGTCTCCAAACAGCCTTGGTCCCCAGCAGGTCACTGAAATCACAGTTTAGGAAGGATATGTTAGTGGGTAGATATTCCATCGGGATCACTTCACCCCTCATACAGTAAGTAATAGCTGCACTGCTGACACACTGAAATGGCGTGAGTATAGCCATCGTTGCTCCAAAAATCTATAAATAGAACTGTCATCTAAGTGACTGTTTATACATATGGCAGCTGGTGGCTTCTGAGAGGGGGTCATAGGGGTGTCTTGGGGACGTTTAGACTTGTGTCTGATCCCAAATGTAAGGAAGCCCTACTATGGCCTACTACTGGCAAACTCTCCAAACAGCTGATGGTGGAAACACTGTTGCTGATAAATATAGCTTCACTCTGTGTTTTTGTCTCTTTGTTTCAGGATATTGAGATATTGGCTATAGTCCTGAGTATGACAGGAAAATTCGCTATCGCCATTGCATTTGGTCTGATTTACTTGTACACCTGCGAGCTTTACCCCACAATCATAAGGTATGTCTTTATTTAAGTGCCCTATACTGTATGTAGCCTTCCGCAATAAAGGAATACATAACACAATTTTTGGGTTAAATACTTGGTGTCATAGAGAAAAACTGGACATCATACACTAAACGACTGATGATCATATACTATCAGATGTTCAAGTCTGAACACAATACACTTTTGCTAGGAAATGCATTACAAAGAAAACAACATGTTTGAAAATACACTTGATAACCTCAAATTGGATACATTCAGATCAAATATAGTAACCGGTCTAAACTGCACCAAAGTTACTAATTTTCAATTTCACTGCTGTGGTCCACTTCACTTTTCTTTGACAATTTTTAGAACATTTCAATACATATAATTTTAGAAACAACCTATTTCATAAATTTCTTTACTGGCCATGTTGACTAGATGAGAGTTACATACACGCTATCTAGTGATTTAATTACAGACACTAAATTTGGTCCAACAGGTCTCTGGCTGTCGGCAGTGGTAGTATGATGTGTCGGGTGGGAAGTGTGGTGGCTCCCTTTTGTGTTTACCTTGCTGATATCTGGATCTATCTGCCTCAGGTATGTAACAGCACTCAATCAATCTGGTACAGCGTGGTCAAGAACTAAAGCATGATATATACATGATACATATATATACAAATATATACAGCATTTGCTGGACTAAACAGTGCTAAGATAGCTTATGCTCTCTCTTATTGTGTAGCTCATTGTGGGAATTTTGGCCTTCATCATTGGGATCCTGACAATGTTTCTGCCGGAAACTCTGGGTCAGCCCCTTACCTCAACTTTGGAAGAATCTGAAGCTCTAGGCTCCAAGCCCAACAAAAAGAACGCTGCAGTGGAAGCGTTAGAGATGAACCAAACCCTCAAAGCCTAGATCCATATTAACCTATGTTCCCTGAAAGTGCCTCTACTGACTAAAAAACACTTCATACTCCAGTATACAAATCTGAGACATCAGGTATTTTTGAGAAGTTCGATACATATTTTTGCTGTTGTTTTAGCCATTTGTGGGTAGATGAGGCTGTGTTCTGCTGTTTTATGAGTGAAATATATTTTGGTATATTTAAATGTTTTGATATTTTGTAATTGTTCTGAAAATCCTGATTTTAACAACAAGCTCGCAAGGCAGGACCTTATTTATTTCTGCCAAAACCACTTATGCATAGACTCTTAAGGTGCAGACAAACCAGTGAAATTTTAGCTTAATTTTCGGTGCAAAAAGTTCCATTGTCTATTGTCAATAGTGTTGCAACGTATGAAGCACAGTTCACACAAAAGTCACTTTCAAACCAAATTGAACTTGTTGTGAAATCTGTGTGAATTCCTATTGAAATCACTTGGTTTCTCCAGGAAAATATGAACACAGTAAATGTTAGTGCTCCTTCAGTATTGGTTTTAGCTCACTTTACACTTGTTCACTTTACACTTCAGATATTTCTGTAGGTTTTAAACAATCTAGCAATTCTATTTTTTTTCTAAGTTGACGTTTTGCAAAAACGCATTTGGAGAGAATCGCTAGAGGAGTCAAATACACACATCTGGCAGCCCATCATCTAATCATTCCCTAATTATCTCACAACCAGTCCAGTTCATTTTCCCTCACAATAAATACCCCAGCTTCCCATTCTAACTCATCTCGCTTTTGTGCATCCCTCTTTCACCTTTTCCTCAAAACCACTCCTTCCTCTGGGGGGCAGCCGAACACCGAACTCCTGCCCACGCCGGGGTTTAAACCTTTAGGGTTCGGAGTCTGCTGTTTTCCATGCTCACTCCCCGGACAGCACGCCAAATTCGCTATCAAATTCATTATCTAAATTTGCTTCCATTTCAATAAGGAAGGTGTGAACTCTTGAAATATGCTGAATATAAGAAATGCAAATGTAGTTTTGATTTTCCAAATAGTTTTTGCAAATAAAAATAAATACATTTTATTTTTGTATATGACTCATTCAATAATTGTGGGTACATTTGGTGTTTCCGTCTGTCCCTGTCAACTCTGTTACCTAGGTAGATTTGCAATGAAGACAATAGCGTAACAGATTTTTATTTTATTTTTTTCCAAAAACTCCACTTGGTAACACGAGCTTTAACTAATCCAATGTGAGGTCAGTAATAAATTCTGTTTTCCTAGTAATATTGTGGAAACAAAGTTGACATTTTAAAAATAACTCTTGGTGTAAGAAGTTTTCAGATCTCATCAGTGAGAGAAAGTGACATAATTTCCTGTTACTTCCACAATTCTGAGAGATAATTCCACCAATTTAAAGGAAAACATGGTTTATAACAGAGTTGACACTTTTTTTTTTCACGCATTTTGTTGACACAAAATATTTTAAATAATTTAATGTTGTAGAATTAAGTAACTAAATATAGTTAGTATAAACTGTTCTATAGTATAGAATAAACTATTGCCAAAAGAAAAGTACTATAAAATATTTTGATTGAAGACTGATACATGATGGAAAAAATATACAAAGACTAGTGCAGAAAAGAAGAAATCTTGATTTTTAGCTATTTAAGACACTTTTAAAAATACGTTATTATATTGTTATGGACAGCAAAACTTGTAATTAGTAATTAGTAGTATTAGAACAATAATAAATAAATTAAAATAACAAAAAATATAACAATTTGGGGAAAAAAAGTAGAAAAAATAATTACTTTGTTTTTGTGAGGACACCAAATGTACTCGCAATTATAGAATATATATACACAGGTGTGTATATATATATATATATATATATAGCAATGTGAACACAGTAAAATGTTGATATATGAATATTATATATGAACACTGCTCTAATGTGATGTGGACCTTAAACACCATTTATCGGTTTTCCCTGAAGGTATTAGCAAGAGCACTGCCTTCAGTTTCAGTGAACAAAGGAAACATTTGTTAACTCATAAGCATCTATGCATGATTTATTGAAAGACAGACTTTGTTTTTTGAAGCTGTTTATATACAATTACATCTCAGGGTTTAGCTCCAAATGTATAAGTATTGTTTGTAAACAGTAGCCGTACTTCAGAATTAGTTTATTCTGGGTGTTTTTGTATTGTTTTGTTATTTAAATTGTTCAATATTTTTATCTTACTGTGCTGTATTCTCCCTCACTAGGTTTGCATGACATGAGGAATGTAATGTAGTTCAAAATAGTATTATCTACCAAAAATGCCTGTAATGTCTTGACTTTTTTGTAATATGGCTTTTTCTCTCTTCATAGACTTTAAAATCAATGCATTTACTATTTTCCTCAAGCTGTTAATTTTTATTGTGTATTTTTGGACCAAAGAAGCAGGGATATTAGATTCTTGCTGTAGTCAAGTGCAGTTGTCATAGCAACATGTTTGTGTAAAGAATGTTATATATTAATAAATATGACATCATGTCTAAAATAGACCGGTTTCTTTAAAATAATTACAGTGGCTATACATATTAGTGATTTAAGTAGGTTCTAAATGTCCTTTTCCTCTGCTGGTCACCTTTCATTCTCTCTTGGGAAAAGGTGGGAAATATTTTCCAGGTTAGTGGGCGTAAGTCAGGCGTCTCTCATTTGCTGTGACAGAGGGGAGGAGACCCAGGAAAAGCTGTGAGGCCAGTCCTTAGTTTGAAAACAAAGTCTAATAAATATATAGTCTAATGGTCTATTGTTGCAGTGAGAAGTTCTTATTGTACAAAAAGGAGGTTTTGTGTGTTATTCATTTACTAGCCCCTACTGGACAAATTCCCTTTAACACCTTTTTGTATTTGTATATATTGGAGTACTATTGTCACCACAAGCATATTTCACAAATGAATCTCCACTGTGATTAGAACAGTCCAAGTACTTTACACATCCTACACAACAAATTCACCCACTCATTCAGGCATTCTGCATTTCCTTCTTCTGCCTACTGTACCTAACAGTGGTTATTATTTTATTTTTTTAAACTGAGTAAAAAATGCAAATACTATCATAGCACTTAATGAAAGCTACTGAAAAACTGTAAAAACTGCCACGGGGACATGTTGTAACCTACTTGTGCATGTGGTGTGGGTTATCAGTGCTGGCACAAATAGAGCACAAATAGAAATGATCCCTTGTGGACAGGGCCAGCTGGACACTGCACTTTGACCCTGCTTTGATGCCCAGTTAAGCTCAAATACACGTGCCCACACTTACGCAAACACAGGCACCTATTTCAGAACAAACCTTTGAGACAGAGATCAAACAACCTAAATGGCACCTTAAACACACACCAGGACTAATGTGAGGAGTGAGATTCAGAAAAGTTAAGATTGTGTGTGCTGTGGACTTATTAGTACTTGAATTTTATAAATAAGGCAATTACTGAATGTAGCAGAAAATACTACAACTGAAACTTTAGAGCAAAAGCATTCTGTTTACATTCCTTGCAGTATAGTTGCCATGGAATTATTTCTGATCCAAGTCGAAATCGTTACAGCTTGGGGTTTTTCTTGAAGCAAGGGCTCCCACTTCTGTTGAACTGAAATACACCTTGGTTTATAGTGGCTACAGCCATGCAAACCGTGTCTCAAGTGTTTTAGAGCATTTTTCTTTTGCATAGAGTTGACGGAGAAATAAAAGGTTGTTTATGACAAATGTCAATTAACGTTCCATTAACATTCAAGATGCATATATATTACGCCTATAAACTGCATATATAATATAATGTAATGGTATTCCACATGCACATGAACTGGATGCACATGCAACACACACACACGTTTGTTTTTGTGAAAAGTGGGGATATTCCATAGGCGTAATTTTTATACTGTACAAACTGTATGTGCTATTGCCCTACACCAGGGGTTTTCGAAGTGTGGGGCGCGCCACCCCAGCATATAATAAAAAGTAGTCTATAAAATAATTAAGAACATATAATAATCTAAGAAATATTTCCATGCATCACATATAAAAAGGTTCTACAAACAACAAATGCTGTTAAAATGCTTTTATTTTGAGAGCTTTCCCAGTAAAGGTGCAGTTAATTCTTAATGTTAGCCACTTCATTTAGTTTTGGTTTCCAAAGTATGCTTTAATATCTGCCAACTGTTAGATGTCAAAAAACAAAAATATATCTGCTCTTTTTTTCCTGAGATTTGTACATGGAATGCAATCATCAAAAGTAGTAATACTGTACAATAAATTAAACAATATAAAAATCCACACTGAACACAAAGAAGTACATACACCTATATACTTAACTGACAAGTTTAAATGCGAAATGTTAAATTCTGTGACAGATTGTAGCTTTAGCATCTATTTAGTCATGAATTAACCATTCATTTCACTTTACCAGCATAGTTCAACAAAAATGTCCCATCAAACTGACCTGTGAAGAATGCAAGCTGACCATTCCTCAATTAAAACAGCCTACAGGAATCTTAAGGATAGGTGCTGATCTGTGGAGCAGCATATTGATGATTTGAAAAATTATATATATAAAAATTGGGTTTAAAATGCAGTGTAGTAACTCATGTTTTCACATTCAAGAATACGTTTTGTCCTGTTGTCAAACTTGTTTTTTCTATTAATATTTGTATTGATCATGAGTATATTTGATTTAACATATTACTGTCTCCTTGTTTTAGCTTGTGATCCTGCCCAAAACATTAGGCATTAAGAGATGATTATGGTGTAAAACTCTCTGTCGTGGTCAACCACTGGTGAACTTTGAATAGCTTAGTCCTAACTAGGAAGTAATTTTTTCATACCCCAGTAGTTTTATATTATTCACTGCAAGGTAAACCAAGATGGGATAAAATTGTATTGTTGCTAACAAAAACATTATTACAATTTACATTTTCACTTGAACTATTACTTATAAGTGTTTTTAGCACATTGTGTACCAAATAGGAACTTAAAGGGTTACTCCACCCCAAAATGAAAATACTGTCAATCACTTACCCCCCCCCCCATGGCATTCCAAACCAGTGTAAGCTTTGTTTATCTTCACAACACAATTTAAGACATTTATAATGAAAATGTATTTATGTTTTGATTTATGCAACCAGTGTATCTTTCCAAATAACAGCCATCCCATTACTTTTCTTTCCCTAAAAACAGATTTCTTGTAGCTTCACAATATTATGGTTGAACCACTGGTGGCAGATGGAGCATTCAGATGTATTTCAGACTTTTCGGCACCTTGACTGTGGCAATTGTTTGGCAGTCAATATATATTTCAGTCAAAAGATCTTAAATTGTGTTCAGAAGATGAAAAGGTTTGGAACAACATGGGGGTGAGTGATTAATGACAAAGTTTTCATTTTGGGGTGGAGTACTGGAACTCCTAAAGGACCCGGTTTAACGCAACGATTGAACACAACAGATGACGCAGTGACCAGGCAAAAAAAATGTTTAACATCCACATCAAACATTTTAGATGAACAGTGTGCTGCATTTGACATATTCCAGGCATTCAGAAATTTTCGATTCATTGTACACCTTTCGTGTACAAAAAAAAAAAAAAAGAAAAAAAGATTGGCACTGAAATTCTGGCACAGAGTTGCAGCAGGTTTCTGGAACCAGAGGAGGAAGCGGGTGATGATGACATCTGATTGGTGGGTTTGAGTTGTTTATGGTGATTACAGCTACAGCTTCTGAGCTTAATGCAGTAATCCTTGGAACTTTGAAGGTTTGGCACTTTGTCGTGATCCTCACTCTTCTCCATAGCATAGTCTAAATGTGTTCATGTGTGAAAGTGTGTGTTGCTGTGTGAGGCTGAGATCACCCAGGTGTCAAGTGTACAGATGAAGTGCCTAAAACCAGACTTCTACAGCATCTCATTCTGCTAAACCACAATTAGTTCATCCCTCCATTCTGACAATCCAGCAATAGCCCTGTAATTCCAACCTTGAATCATCTCACCAGGAAATGACCATAACCAACTCTATTTCATAAACATGAACAAAATCATTTTGCCACAATTGTTGGTTCCTTAATTATCCAGACCCTTCTGCGAGCCCCTTCCCCTCTTGAGAGCATCTTGAAGGGCCATCCCGTTAAAAACAGGGGTTAAACACCCAATTTTAACCCGGGACTTTTGACTCTACCTCCTGACTGGACATAGACATCAAGCTTATGAGATAATCTGCCATGCCTACACCTCCATGGCCATTACTCAGGGATGACTCAACCAGATGTTGGCATCTTCTTGCCCCATGTCCTCTTCTTCCTCCTCTTCCTCCTCCTCCTCCTCCAATGGCTCATGGGTCCTGAGGGCAAGCTCACGGAGGAAGTCAGGTTCATGAGCAGAGTTCTGGGAGGTGGACTTGAGGCCGATCTTCTTCTTAGTGAGATGAAACTGGTCACGAATGAAGTTGTAAAAGTCATACTCATACTTCATCCTTTGGTAAAGCACCTTTAGGGCCTCTATAGTGGGCATATGCTTCTTCACTGTGCCTGTAAGGTTCCCCATCTTCCAGAATTCTGCAGAGAAATCAGATTTACAAAACTATAAGCCACAGAGAAAATTGCAGTGTGCAATTTAAGATCATTTGGAACATGCTTCACTCATTATTGTTTTAAAGCTGATGTGCATAATGCGTTTCATGAAATCTTTCCAGAAGATAAAGAAAGAGTATTATTATTCTATAATAATTATTATTATATATTATTTTTTTTCCTTTATCCAAATCTCTGCAGAATCACATTCATATAGGCATTCACATTTATTTGTATTTAGTTTCCCACAAGATTTCGAAGTAATTGAATAAAACACACCTGGACTCTTGTAGATGCTTAGGACATCACTGAAGTAGTGAGGTAGGAGTCTCTCCAGCAGGAGCAACACATCCTCTAGTTCCTCCAGAATTCCCACAAGTAGGAAATTCTCTATAACGTTTTGTTTGGCCCTGTCCACAGCCCAAATACCCGGCTCCCTGAGGCGGACAAAAGAAAACAGCTAATTATTTGACAAGAAAACATACAAAGGTTTCAGCTTGCGTAATTGAAGAGATTTTTAAAACATTTATTTGTGAAAAGAACACAAGATCTTAAAGGAATATTCCACCCCAAAATGTTTATTTTGCCATGATTTGTTTTTGTTTTTTTGAATGTAAACAAGTACATTTGGAGTAAACAATTACAATTTCGTTTTTTGGGGAGCATTAAGCCTATGAAAGTGCAGAATTGGAACAAAATATGCATGGTTACCAAACAGCTTTTTATAATCATCACAGATAAAAATAAGCATGCATTTACTTAAAAAAAGAAATTATACATGATTGTGATTGTTTTTGCTTTGGTGACCAACATTAATACCTAAAGAGTGATGGGTCATAATTACCTGCACTGAGGGTGTTGTCCACAAAAGTATGGAACGATGTAGAAGAGACGTGGGTTAGAGCACTCTGGGTAGTTCTCCATGATGCAAACATTAATGTCCTGCAGTGGAGAAAAGGGGAGTTAGATCCTTCAACCAAAAAGAATGAACAAAACTGAACAAAAAAATAAATAAAAATTGGCAAACTGAGAAAAACTTGACGTGTGCTTATAAATCATAGAAACATTTATGTTCAAAGGATTATGCATTTAGATATTGTACTGTAGCGGCCACTAGGGGGAACCACTTACACAAGCAATGAACCACAGTCTTCTGAAAGTCCTAATGGTTAACTCTTATAAACACTTCCAAAACACAGGCGAAACAGGACCCAGTGCATTAACAGAAACAATGCTTTAACACTTTATGTGATACAAAAGCTTTCATTACACTGGGAAAGATTAGATGGGAAAATATGAAAAGGCAATGCACCCACACCTAAAACAAACAACAGGGGAGGCCTGGTGTATTTTGTTTCCAATTTATGTAACAAAAAGAAACAAGACTAGTTAAAGAAGGCAAGAGATCAAAACACTCCCTCTCCCTCTCCCTTGTTTGATTACCAAGATTACAATATGATAAGTCCTCAGATAACAACATGGATAAGAACAAAAAATATTATTTGAACAAACAAAGGAGATGGGAAAGATGTGAAAGTCAATGACAGTATGCAATTTCTTCAAAATAACGCAGGCAACAATGCTGTAATGATACTTGTTGAAAATGAAACAAACTGATTACATGCTGCAAAGAACATGGTCAAGATAACACTTCTTGGAAAAGGGGGGCGGATCTGTCAAGTTAACAGCCTTGTCTTCAACTTGTGCACAAGAGAGGTTAAGTAAAGACCATATAGCCACGAGGCTCCAGACACCATGCACTCCTTCCCTTTCATGAGCCCCAGGTGGGTGCCTAAGAGCTGGGGGGAATCACGTGCAAGCTGTGGGTCTTGAAGTAAAGAGCCGTCATGCTGGCAGGTAGAAAAACATACTCCGAGTTATTTCAGCATTAATCTTTCATAGTAGAATGCCCTTTACACATGACAAGTACGAGCTGATACGTGAACATTATTTCTCTACCCTTTATTAAGCCCCAATTCAGGAAATGGGAGGAAAGATCTTCTAATGTTGATCAGGTTGACCTGATGAGGTTGGAAATTTTGCTCATGGTAATGGTTTTCACTTTGAGTCAACTGGCATTTTTTTACTTATTTAGTGCGGTATTTGTCTTATAAAAACTATTCGAACTGTGGGCTTAATGTGGATACAAAGCAATTTCTAAAATATATATCCAGGATACATTTCACCCCTAAAAACAATCATTATGATTACATGTTTACATAGTATTAAACTATAAATAAAATTAAACTATTTAATTCCAGTATTTAATATAACATTAAAATAAGGGGTGTAAGGATACGTCGTATTGTATCGAACCGTTCGGTACGAAGCTTTCGGTTTGGTACACATACGAACCGAACAATTAAAAAAAAAAAAAAGAATAAACTGAGTAAAATATAATGTTTGCAGTGCTACACTCAACAATGCAGCGCAAACGACGGGACAGGAAACCCGCTGTCTGCTCCTCCCACCCCCAAACAGACGAGAACACACATTACTACAAACGATCCATGCGGTATTCAGGTAACGTTTTTCCGCTGTGCGCGTCACTTCCTCCACCTGTTTCAAAGAGCTTCGGCGTCTGTAGCGTCTGCTGTTACTAGGTAACCATGAAAGCACTACAAAATCATCAGTTACAAAATCATTACCGCTTTGGATTTTAAATATAAAGAGCGCGCAAAACGCGCTGCATGACCCCTAAGTGTTTGGTGACACATACACCATGATTTTAAATAGTGGCTCTCTCCCCTGTCGATAATTGAGTATAGCTCAATTGTTGTTCAAAGTAAAAGAAAAGGGGGGGGAAACAGTTTTAGTTAGTTTTAATAAATAAAAAGA